>JADBBT010002116.1:0-13370 GCA_015711505.1 Sylvilagus bachmani | reverse complement strand
AGAATTGAAAATGAATCTTGATGTGAATGCAAGGGGAAAGGGAGTGGGACAGGGGAGGGTTGCGGGTGGGAGGGAAGTTATGGGGGGGGGAAGCCATTGTAATACATAAGCTATATTTTGGAAATTTATATTCTTTAAATAAAAGCTTTATAAAAAAAGAGTCAAATTTAGATATAGGACTGCTTCTGCTCACATTTTTAGCCAATACTGCTCTGAATTTTTTTAAATTCATTTATTTATTTTGAAAGTCAGAGTTACAGAACAAAAGGAAAAGAGAGACAGATATTCCAACAGCTGGTTCACTCCCCAGAAAGCCAGAACTGCCAGCTCTGAGCCAAGCTGAAGCCAGGAGTCTGGAACTCTATTTGGGTCTCATCCATGGGTGGTTCTCTAGCCAGATGGCTGCAGCGGTTAGGCTGGGCAAAGCTAAAGCCAGGAGCCAGCAGCCAAGAGAAAGGAGCTTTTTTCGGGTCTCCTTCATGGGCGTTACACACATATTAATGCACTGGATCCACAGCTAGGAAAACATAAACTCAGAATCTGGATATACATTTATGCTAATTAATTAATTAACTTGAAAAAGCAGAGAGAGAGAAATTTTTCATTCCTTGGTTCCCTCTATAAATGTCCACAACAGCTGGGTCAAAACTAGGAGCCTGTAACCCAATACTGGTCTGCAGTATGGATGGTAGAGACCCAGGTATTTGAGCTAGCACCTTCCCACTATGTACTTTAGCAAGACGCTAGAACTGCAAACAGAGCTGAACTCCAAACTCAGGCTCTGAAATACGAGATGCAGGTGTTTCATATTGCATCATTGTATATATATTTGTTTGTTTGTTTTTAAAGTTTTATTTATTTATTTGAAAGTCAGAGTTACACAGAGAGAAGAGAGGCAGAGAGAGAGAGAGGTCTTCCATCTGCTGGTACACTCCCCAATTGACCGCAATGGCCGGAGCTGCGCCAATCAAAGGCAGGAGCCAGGAGCTTTTTCCGGGTCTTGCATGTGGGTGCAGGGGCCGAAGTACTTGGCCCATCTTCTACTGCTTTCCCAGGCCATGACAGAGAGCTGGATCAGAAGAGGAGCAGCTGGGACTAGAACTGGCGCCCATATGGGATGCTGGTGCTTCAGGCCAGGGCGTTAACCCACTATGCCACAGCACCGATCCCCAGACTATATATTTTTTAAAAGATATATTTGATTTATTTGAAACAGTTACTGAGATAGGTAGACACACACACACACACACACACACATACACACACACAGAGGTCTTCCATCCACCAGTCCACTCTCCAAATGGCCATAATGGCTGGACCTGAGCCAATCTGAAGTCAGAGCCAGGAGCCTCTTCCAGACCTCCTATGTGGGTGGAAAGGCCCAAGGACTCAGGCCATCCTCCGCTGCTTTCCCAGATGCACCAGCAAGGAGCTAGCTCAGAAGCAGAGCAGCTGAACATGAACTAGCACCAATATAGGATGGGTACTTGCTGCAGACCAGGCCTTAAGCCCACTGCACCACAGTGCTGACCCCTTCATATTGCATCTTAATTCCTGTGAGAAACACCTATTCTAAGTCTGGGTTTCTGATATATGCATTTGCAAATACATACTCTGTCCTTTAGCAATTTTGTATGTCTATTAATTATATTCAAGCAACAATAGATCTTTTTATCACATAAGAGATCTATTATTTGGTGTTATAAAACAACCATAATTAAATTATTGCAGTATTCTTTAGCATAATAACTTGGTGCTAGAATTTTTAAGATACAAAATTAGAAAAGCATTATTAAAATATTTGAAAGTAAAATAAACATGATTTTTATAACTTTTTATTACTTTGGGGGTAGAGAAGCATAAAAACATGAGAGAGTCTCAAACATTTCCACAGTGAAGTAAGTGGCGTAAAGAATGGAAAAATGAGTTAATTAATGCTCACTGTAGAATGAAATAATGATGGATAGCAATTTGTAGTACTATAAAAACTGATAGCAGAATCAGATATTGTGATGAGTTTTCTGGTAAGAAATGTCATACTTGTGTATGACGATGTAATAACTGAGAGCTATGATGTATTTGGGTCTTGTGGTTTGAAGTTAAGACTAATAAATAAAATAGATTTGTTAAACAAGTTACCTTAAAATTGACTGTTTACAAATTATTTTATCTCATTGTCAAATAATTTTATCAATAAATTAAAACAGGTTTCAAAAATATAGCAAAGAATTCAGTTAATCTTTGTCTAAACTAACACATAAATACAGTGCTATATATCTTATTTCATAAATTATCTGTCATGAAATTATTTCATTAATTCATATTATCTTCCTTGCTAACTCAAATTTGATTGGTTCCATATGTTCAGTTAGAGACTGTTTTGTGAACTTAATTTCTTAGCTACTTTATATATGAACCCAAATATTTAACTCCCTCAACTCTTACACAAAATATATAAACTGAAATGATAATATCATTATGCCAAAATCTACCTAAAATATCATTCAGCAGACATCCAGTCCCCTTTAAATTCAAAATAATTAATTTAATTATCCTCAAAAGAGAAAATGATGGTGACAATCCTAATTGAGAAGGAGTTCAAGAATTAACATTTCGGGTGCCATTAGCAAAATTTTACTTGTGATTTTGAGTGGGAGCAGATTTCTAATGCATTATTTACGCAACAGACTGTAACCACTCCTTCTGTGTTCTCTCAGTCTTTTTTCATCAATGTTCACAGAACTCATTTTTCAAAATGCATATTATTTTCCCCAATAAATCAGGCAAGCTCTATGAGAGCTTATTACATCCTTTCATGTAGAAATAGTACAGGGGAACAATATTTAAAACTTGCCAAGTGTAACTGATAAACTCTCTTTACTGATGTAATTTTATTATCTAGTTATGGTTGTTTTCTCAATCATGTTTATGCTTAGCTAAATAGTGTGAATTGTTTCCAACTACATTGTATTTTATTAGGGTTTCTTAATAATTCTGTGTGTGTGTGTGTGTGTGTGTGTGTGTGTGTATACTGTGAAGAAATAATGTATTAAAGGAGATAAGCCTATTAGCTTAGGGTGGAGAGGAGACTAGGAAAGCATCAGTGTAGGGTGAGTGCTGTGGCTTGAAGTGACTGAGAAATCGACATCTGATATGGGTGCCAATTTGAGTCCCAGTTATTCCAGTTCAGATCCAGCTCCCTGCTAATGTGCCTGGAAAAGCTGCAGAATATGGTCCAAGTGCTTGAGCTCCTGTACCCACCTGGGAGAGCCAGAAGAAGCTCCTGGCTCCTGGCTTAGGACTGGATGAACCCTGGCAATTGTGGTAATTTGGGGAGTGAAGCAGCAGACAGAAGATTTCTCTGTCTCTCCCTCTCTGTAACTTTGCCTTTCAATAAAAAATAAAATCTAAAAAGAAAAAAGAAAAGGAAACAGTAAATTCTCCAAGACTGTTGGTATATGTTAGATGATGGAAATTTCATATGGAAAAACAGCAACTTTGAGAGGCTGGTGCTGTGGTGTAGATGTTAAAACCCCCACAGTGCCAGCATCACATGTGGGTTCTGGTTCAAGTCTTGGCTGCTCCATTTCTGATCCAACTCACTGCTAATGACCCTGGGAAAGAAGCAGAAAATGGCCCAGGTGCTTGGGACCCTGCACCCATGTGGGAAACCCAGGAGAAGCTCTTAGCTCCTGGTTTCAGATCAGACCAACTTGCTCTTTTGCAACCATTTAGGGTAGTGAACCAGCAGATGGATGATCTCTCTCTCTCTCTCCTTATTTCTCTCTCTCTCTCTCTCTCTCTCTCTTTCTCTTTCTCTCTCTTTCTCTTTCCCTCACCCTCTCCCTCTGTAACTCTGCCTTTCAAATAAATAAATAAATCTTTAAAAAATAGCAACTTTGAAACTCAAAATCTACCATAATCTTTTTCTTCAAAATTTAAAACCATCAAACTTAAGTCTCTTGAGGACAAGGCACCTGAATAACTCCAGGTAGTTTGGAGATCAGTAATCCTAGAATTATAGAACTCCCAGAGATCCAAGTCTGCTTCCACATGTCAGTCATGTCTAGGCCTCTCCTCACCATAGGGTGGTGACAGAAGCTATGATACATGGTTCCCCTGCTGACCAGCCCAGTTTTGGTTTTAGTTTACAGAAAATAACTAGAAGGAATGAACACTTTGAGGACTGTTATTATATGCAGGAGAAAGACTGGAAAAGTTGTTGCTAGGTGGAAACAGACATGTCATCTGAAGGTCAGGTTATCTTGGAGATTTGATATATATAATGGCAATCCCTTTAACTATTTATTATTTTTTACTGATAATTAGCCTCTCATTAACATTTTATTTCAGAATGCTTTTAAATTGACAGCACTGATACTGTGAAGAGTTTCCAAAAATCCCTAGCCCCATTTCCAATATCTTGTATTAATATCTTTGTCAGAATTATTGAACAATGCCTAGATTTCCTATTGTTTTTATCACAAAAAATCTTTATGCTTTCAAATCCGCCCAGCCTCTGGTAATCAAAATTAGGTGTTCAGATTGATTTGTTGCTTTGCGTGTGTGTGTGTGTGTATGTGTGTGTGTGTGTGTGTTTGACAGGCAGAGTGGACAGTGAGAGAGAGAGACAGACAACAGAAAGGTCTTCCTTTGCCGTTGGTTCGCCCTCCAATGGCCGCTGCGGCTGGTGCGCTGCAGCCGGCGCACCGTGCTGATCCAAAGGCAGGAGCCAAGTGCTTATCCTGGTCTCCCATGGGGTGCAGGGCCCAAGGACCTGGGCCATCCTCCTCTACACTCCCAGGCCACAGCAGAGAGCTGGCCTGGAAGAGGGGCAACTGGGACAGAATCCGGTGCTACAACCGGGACTAGAACCCGGTGTGCCGGCGCTTCAAGGCAAAGGATTAGCCTATTGAGCCGCGGCGCCTTCCTGATTTGTTGCTTTAAAAAAAAAAAAAATTACCTCTGTCATATGAGAATAATTGTCTGTCTGTATCTGGCTTATTTCATTCAACATGATGTCCTCCAATTTCATTCATTAAATTTTTTTATTAATATAAGGCAGAATTTCTTATATACAGTTATAGGGGGGTAATGATACTTCCCACTCTATCCTCACTCCCCTTGCTACAACCCTACTCCCTCTTGCTTTCTTATTTTTATTTAATATTTACCATGACATACTTTCATTTACTTTATAATCACAAGCTTAACCCTCCACTAAATAAAGAATTCAACAAGTAGTAAGTAGAAAAATCATTTGGGGAGTAAAGTAGTGTGTGGAAAATTGTTCTCTCAATCTCTATGTCTTCCCCTCTCCCTGTAACTGATTTAAAATAAATAACATTTTAAAATATATATGCAGAACAAATAAAAAGTCCTATTTAATGACATGCAATACTGTTGATGAAAGTTTGACATTTCTATCTGTAAACATTATTTTATTTAATCAGAATCTTAATAAAATTATAAACTACTGGGAAATTTTAAATATATTTATTTGAGATATAGAGAGATACAGAAAGTGAACATTTGTCCTTTCACTGGCTTACTTTCACAAGACCCCTAGCTGTAGCTGAAACGAGGATCCAAGAATTCAATCTAGACTTCCTACATTCATGGCAGGAACCTAGTCACTTGACACATCACCATTGCTTTTCAAAGCCTGCTGGAAGCTTGAGCCAAGAGCCATTGACACATACTGAATTCGGGTGCTCTGATACAGAACATGACTGTTCTGATACCTTAACTAGGCTTAACTACCACCACTACTGTTAGATTTTAATTATTACTATTAAGAAATATGTTGATAGGGCAATTCAACACCACACTTTCATGAATGGACACATCAATTAGACAAAAAAAATCAATAAAGAAACAACAAACCTACAGTATGGATCAAAAGGATTTAATTGATATAAAAAACATTTCCTCCCACAGCTTCAAAATACACATTCATTTAATCAGTTCTTGCTTTCTGTTAGATAGACCATTTGCTAAGCCATAAAGCAAGTCTCAACAAATTTAAAAAAGTGAAATAATGCAATGTATCTTTTCTGATCACAATGAACCTAAGATGGAAATTAATAAGAACCTCTACAAAATATGCAAACACATAGAGACTGAACAACATGCTCCTGAATGGATAGTGGGTCATGGAAAAAATCAAAAAGAAATTAAAAAATCCTAGAAATGAATGAATATGACAGCACAACCCCACCAAATCTTATGGTATACAGCAAAGCAGTCTTAAGAGGAAAGGTTGTAACAATTAGTGCCTAAATCAAGAAATCATAAAGACATCAAATATAAATGATCTAACAATGATTCTGAAGGATGAGAAAACAAGAACAAACCAAACACAAAATCAGTGCGAGGAAAGAAAATAAAAATTAGAGAAGAGATAAATGAAACCAAAGTTTTTTGAAACAATAAACAAAATTGATACACCACTGGCCAAATTAACAAAGGCAAGAGGGGAGACCCAAACTAATAAAATCAGAGATGAAAAAGAAATGCTACAACGGATATCATAGAAACAAAAAGACTCATCAAGAATTACATGAAAGAGCTACATGCCAACAAATTAGAAAATCTAGAATAAATTAATAGATTTCTCAACACATACAAAATACCAAAATTGAGTCATGAAAACAAAGAAAGTCTAAATATGCCAATAACCATGGAGAGTGAATCAATAATGAAGACCCACCTAACAAAGAAAAGATTGGAGATAGATGGCTTCACTCTTGAATTCTACTAACCTTTTAAAGAAGAATGAATCCTAATTCTTCTCAGACTTTTCCAAACGATTGAAAAGGATGGAATCCTCCCAAACTTCTGTGAAGTAAGCATCACCTGAAATCCAAAAGCAGAAGAAATATACAACAAAGAATGTTATACACCACTATCCCTAATGAACATAAATGCAAAAATTCTCAAAAATATGCTAGCTATTTGGATTCAACAAAACATCAAAATGATCATGCATCTGAACATCATGGGACTTATCCCTGATATACAAGGATAATTCAACATATGATTCAACATAAATGTAATGCATCACACTAACAAACTAAAGAGTAAAAATATGATGATCTCAATAGAGACACATAAAGCATTCAATAAAATACAATATGATTTAATGATCAAAATATTAAGCAAATCTGGCCTAGAAGGAGCATACCTCAATATAATCAAGGTGATATATTACAAACTCACAGCCACCATCATATTGAACTGGGAAAAGCCAGAAATTTTTCCACCAAGATCAGGACCCAGACAAGAATGCCCACCTACTCACCATTCCTATTCAATATAGTTCTTTTTGTTTTAGCCAGGGCCACTATGCAAGAAAAAGAAACTAAAGGGATACAAATGGGGTAGAAGGAAATCAAATTATCCTTGGGAGCAGATGAAATGATGCTATACATAGGAGAACCAAAAGACTCCACTAAGAGATTAATGAAACTCATAAGAGAGTTTGGCAAAATTGCAGGATAAATAATCAATACACAAAAATCAATGGCTTTTGTATGCATAAACAATGCCATGACTGAGAAAGAATTTGTAAGATCAGTCTCATTCACATAACTACAAAAATTTAAATGCCCAGGATAAACTTAATAAATGATATGAAATACCTTTACAATGAAAATTACAAAATATTAAGGAAAGTAATAGGGGAAGATACAAAAAAATGAACAAAATTCTTCCATGTTCATGAACATGGGCATTAATATCATAATGTCCATACTATCCAAAATAATTTACAGATTCAGTGTAATCCCAATCAAAATTGAGAAAAACAATTCTAAAATAAATTCTAAAATTCATATGGAAACACAAGAGACTCTGAATAGCTGAAGTAAACTTAATCAATAAAATTAAAACTGGAGGCATCAAAATACCAGATTTCATGACATATTACATGGCAGCTATAGTCAAAACAGCTTGGAACCAGCACAATAATAGATATGTCAATCAATGGAACAGATTGGAGATCCTAAAACTAATCCACACATCTACATTAACTAATCTTTGACAAATGAGATAAAATCACTCCCTGGAGAAAGAACAGTGTCTTTAACAAATGGTGTTGGGAAAATTGGATGTCAACTCACAGGGATGTAAATTGAAGATGTGAAATCATCAAATTACTTGGGGAAACCATAGGAGAAACACTGTAAGTAATTTTTATTAGCAAAAATATTGGAAAAGACTCCAGAAGCACAGGTTATACAGGCAAAAATATACAAATGGAATTACATCAAGCTGAGGACTTACTGCATAGCAAAGGAAACACTAAACAAAGAGAAACTGAAAGAATAACAGAAAATATTTGAAAACTATACATCTAATAAAGGATTAATATCCAGGATATAGAACTCAAAAAGCAATCCAGCTAAGAAATGGTCTAGGGGCTATCACTGTGACATAGCAGGTAAAGCTGCTGCCTTCAGTGCCAGCATCCCATTTGGGGGCTGGTTCGAATCCCGGCTGCTCCACTTCCAATCCAGCTCTGCTATGGCCTGAGAAACCAGCAGAAGATGGCCCAGGCACCTGCACCCACATGGGAGACCCAAAAAAACTCCTGGCTCCTGGCTTCGGATTGGCACAGCTCCACCTGCTGCAGCCAATTCAAGAGTGAACCAGTGGATAGAAGACCTCTCTCTGTCTCTCTTTCTCTCTCTGCCTCTCCTCTCTCTGTGTAACTCTGACTTTTGAATAAATAAATAAATCTTTAAAAAAATGGGCTAAGGATATGAACAGGCATTTTTCAAAGGATGAACTACAAATTACCAACAAACATATGAGAAGAAAATCAGGATCACTAGACATTAGGGAAATGCAAAGAAAAACAACAGTGAGGCTTTACCTTAACCCTTTTAGAATGGCTATAATCCAAAAGTCATAAGATAACCAATGCTGGCAAGGATTTGGAGAAAAGTTACTAAAGTTATTCCCATGGTGGGAATATAAATGAGTACTATCATTAAGGAAGACAGGATGGAGATGTCTCAAAAATTTGAAACTAGATCTATTATATGATCCAACCATTCCATTCTTGGGAATTTACCCAGAGGAAATGAAATCAGCATATGATTTCATTATAAACATATACCCCCTTGTTTATAACGAATCAATTCATAATTGCTAACATATAGAATCAACCCAGATGTCCATCAACCAATGCCAGGATAAAGAAAATATGGTATATTTACATGATGGAAAACTACTTAGCCATAATAAAGAATGAAATCCTTTGTTTTGCAACAGAATAGATGCAACTGAAGACTATTATGCTTAGTGAAATAAGTCAGTCCAAGAAAGATAGGATTCCTTGATTTATGGTAACTAATATACAGAGTACTAAAAATATAATGTATGTGAGTGAAATTGACATTTTGAAATTTGATTATTGTTTCTATCCCTTTTCTATAACAGTGTTTGTGTTTTACTTACTTTCTGTTGAATTCCTTATTTAGTGGAAGATTAAGATTGTGATTGTAAAGAAAATTAAAAGTATGTCATTTCAAAAATGAAAAGGAAAAGGAAAAGAAGGAGGAGGAAGGATAGAAACAAGGGATTCAGGAAGGTAGTATAGGAAGTGTCATTATCCTCTTAACACTGAATATGTTTTATGTGTAATACATGAAATTTGTTCCCTTTATATAAGTAAAATGTAGGCAAAAAAGAAATTTGATGGTTAAATTGTCATGTGGGAATTGACAGAAACGGGCAGTGATGAAAATGATGGAAATATTGGGACCACTGCTGTGGCATGGTAGGCTAAGCCTCCACCTGCGGGGCTGGCATCTCATACAAGTGATGGTTCGTGTCTCAGCTGCTCTGCTTCTGATCCAGGTCTCTGCTTATGGCCTGGGAAAGCAGCAGAAGATGGTCAAAGTGCTTGGGCCCCTGAACCAGAGTGGGAGACCTGGAGGAAGCTCCTGGCTACTGGCTTCTGATTCGCTCAGGTCTGGCCATTGTGGCCATTTGGGTAGTGAACCAGTAGATGGAAGACCTCTCTCAGTGTCTGTAATTCTACCTCTCATAAATAAATAAATAAATAATGTTTTTAAAAAATAAAATGATGGAAATATTATAAACAAAAAGACCATAAGAAAAGAGAAAGACAAAGATCCATTATAGAATATTTGAACTGATGATTTGGAGATCCTTAGAAATTATATCAGCATATGAGGGTTATTAAATTCAGGACACATTGGAGTTAGTGAGAATACACATACCAGTTCTCTGAACTGTCAGTGTCATTGTATTTCTGAGGATGTGGTACTGGCCTAATATTGTTAACCAGGATAATTTATTGTTGCTGAAGAAGAGAATATTATAATACTTCACTTACATGACTTTTTAATAGTATAAGTTACTTTCTTGTTGAAATCTACTGATGTGGATAATTATGCACCCTTCTTACTGCCATCTAAGAAGCTGTGACAGGGTAAGAACTAAATGTAAGACATAGAATTCATTATCACTCTTCTTGCTCTCTTACTGATAAACTTTTATAACTCATTTATGTTTTTGACTATAAAGAATTAAAAAGTAAAAGTGACTGATAATTTGAATATTTTCATCCCCAACAAAATTAATATTGAAACTCAGTTACTGATGAAATAGTGCTAGGAGGGGTAAGCTTTCAGAGATCTTTCAGAGGTGATTGTGTCACAGGGGCTCTGGTAATGTCCTCATGGATGGGATTTAATATCTTTATAAAAGGGCTTGGCTAGAAGTTTTTCCCATCTGTCCACCTTGCCATGTGAGGACATTATATTTTTCTCAAATAGAAGATACAGTGCCAAAGGAGCCATCTTGAAAGCGGAAATTACTCACTCACAAGACATTGAACTTTTCTGTGAATTGATCTTGGATTATCCCTGATGACAGAACTGAGAGAAATAAATTAATACTTTATAAATTACTTAGGAAGTTACTTTGTTATAACAATACTAATGGACTAAGACAGTGATACATTCTTCTTAGTTTACCATTTATATGATGCCATTTCAAGAAAATTCTTAATATTTTAATAAAATTTACTTTTCTCAAGAATTGAACTTTTTTTCATAATTTTGTTCTTTTCATGGATCTATGAAAGACATTATTATGATCAAGTATTATATAAGATAATAGATTTGGGTTGCAGGCCATTAGAAATCTCAATACCTTTTCTTACAAGCCATGTAAAAAATCATTTAGGTTAATTCTCCAAAAGGCCACAATAGCCAGCTCTGGGCCAGCCCAAAGCCAAGAGCCACCAGCTCCATCCTGGTGTGCTTCACATGTGGCAGGACTTCAAGCACTTGGAAGATTTCTACTGCCTTCCCAGGAGCATTGAATCTGTTAAAAATGAATTAAAAATTAGAATTAAGAAATATATGAGAAGCGAGCAGCTGGGACTAAAACCGGCCATCCAATATGAGATGCCAAAATATCAAGTGGGAGTTTGACCTGCTGCATATCATCAGCCCCAAATGAGTAACATTTTATCATGATTGAATGAACTGAAAAAACAGAAGCCATTATATATAGTATGGAACATATTAAGTTTATAACCTTAGGTTATAATTTGATAGTAGGGTGTTGACATCCAGAGGCTAGGATAGTAGAGAGGGAGATAGTAGAGAGGGAGAGAAGTGGTGAAAGGCTGATTAATAGCTACTAATTATAGGCAGAGAGACAATCTGTTTTTCTATTGTACATTATATTAACTATAGTTAATGATTTCAAAATAAATATAATATTATATATTTATATAATAGATATATAATGCATACAAAGTTAGAAAAAAAATTTTGAGTGCTTTTATTGAAAAGAAATGTTAGATAATAGAAGAGCTGGATATATTTACTTTAACTGAACATTGTACAATGTGTACATGTATCAAAAGATCACTTGGTACCCCATAAAGTTGTACAGCATATACTAAGTTTATTAAAAAATAAAGTGTAAAAATGTTTTTAAATTATATGTGCTTTGTATGCTCTTGGATTTTTTTTTCCTTTATTATTCAATGGGCAGTTTAATAAGGAAAACATTATATCAATCAGTTCAATATAAACATGAAAATAATTATTTACTAACTATGAAAAGAAAATTTAAAACATCGATAATTTTTACAATCTCCAGGGAAGTTGCAAGGTATTAATGTTGAGCTTGTAGAAGCTTAAATTATAAAAAATTTAAACTGTACATATTTTGCTCTCTTCATTAGGCAAGAAAATCAATAAGAGAAATAGAAAATCAATCAAAAACACTGTGAAGTAAGTGAGATTAAAAAATTTGTAGTATCTTAGCCTTTTGAATCAATAATTTATATTACTTAAACATCTTGATGAGAATTGTGAAGAAATGTTTCATAAATAAAAATATTCCTTTCACATAGTATATGAACTAGGCATCTAAAATCAATTTAACTGATTTATTCTAATAATAAATAAGCCAACAAAACTTGTTTTTTAAAGATCTTAAATTCTTAGATATTTTGTCTGATATATACTTGTAACATTCTTCTAAAACAGATGTAAGTTAGTAATTATTTTCCTATCAGACATTTAAAAATTATATCAAGACTACTGTAGTTACAAACAACAGTTAAAACCATAATGATACATATTAGTCAAATATACTTATTAATATATCACATTTTAATTTCTTATCAATGATGAAAGAATAAATAATTATATTTATTTGCCAATAAATATATGTAGTTTATAATCCAGGTCTAGATATTTCTTTGCAGCTTCAACTCAACACTTCACTGCCTGTTCTATTAATATCACATGAAAAAACTATACACTTCTGAGAACAAAACTGACAATTCTGTCAGATGCTCATCAGACTGAGAGAAGTCATCATTAAACTTTTGCATTACTAATGAGAAAAGCTGACCAAATCTAATATATTACTTCACAATTAACTTAAGAATATTTGATTTTTCTCAATAATTGATTCTCAATACATATATGCTAAGTGGTAGAAGACTTGCAAGTTTCAAAAGTTATCATCAAAAAAGATAAGGCAAGTGGGAGATTATGCTTCCATCAGCAAGCACAATTGACTTGGATATTATGACTGAACTGTTCATCTGCAATTCATTGACATTTTCATTATCAAAGTTTGCAAACCTAAAAATGCAGTAAGGTTGGCCAAGATGGCGGAATAGTGAGGACGTGCACTGGCAGTCCGCGAAAAGATAGTTTAATAACAGCAGAGTTACCGTAGCCTCAGGAAAATTCTCAGGGGAAAAATGCAGAGGAAATTCTTCTGGACTCAGTGAAGGGGACACAGAAGACCTAGGAGAAAGTAAGTCTGCCGACGGCAAATCGTGCCACAGTGGGAGCCGC
>JADBBT010002115.1:0-13371 GCA_015711505.1 Sylvilagus bachmani | reverse complement strand
TAGACTTTACTACTGTAATTGTACTGGGGTGCCATTAACTTCATGCATAGAAGATGGTAAATTTCACAAGACACATCTCTTGCTTTAAATATTAAAGTTAAAAAGGGTTAAACTGGGGCTGGTGCTGTGGCATAGAGGGTAAAGCCGTCACCTGCAGTGCCTGCATCCCATATAGGTGCTGGCTCAAGTATCAGCTGCTCCACTTTCAATCTAGCTCCCTGCTAATGGCCTGGGAAGATGGCCCAAGTGCTTGGGCCCTTGCACCATGTGGGAGACCCAAATAAGTTCCTGGCTCCTGACTTTGGATCAGCCCAGCTCCAGCCATTGCAGCCATTGGGGGGTGAACCAGAGGATGGAATACCTCTCTCTCTCTCTCTGTAACTCTGCTTCTGAATTAAATAAGATAAATCTTTTTTTTAAAAGGATTAAATTTAGTGAAGAAGTCATGTTGAAAGCTGATACAGACTAAAATCTATGCCTCTTGTTCCAAACAGCAAGCTTTCAATGCAAAGGAAAAGTTCTTCAAGAAATTAAAAGATGCTATCCCAGTGAACACAGGAATGATAAGAAAGCATAATACTTATGAAAGCATACTGCTGATAGGAAGAAAGTCTTAGTGGTCTAGATAGACAACCAAACCAACCACAACATGCCTTTAAGTCAAAGTTTATTCCAGAGCAAGGCTTGGACTGTCCTTAATTTCATGGGGGCTGAGACAGGTGGGGGTAGCTGCAGAAGAAAAGTCTGAAGTTAGCAGAGCTTGAATCATGAGGTTTAAGAAAAGACACCGTCTCACAACTTCAAAGTGCAAAGGGGAGCAGCAAGTGCTGATGTACAACAGGCAGCAGGTTATGCGCAAGAACTGGCTAAGATCACTGATGGCAGTGGTTGCATTAAACAGATGATGATGATGCTTTAAACAGTGTTGATGGAACAGCCTTCTACTGGAAGAAGACGCCACCTAGGACTTTCATGGCTGGAGAGAAGTCAGACCTGGCGTGAAGGCTCCCAAGGACAGACTGACTCTCTTGTTAGGGGCTAAAGCAGTTGGTGACTTTAGCTTAAAGTCAATGTTCACCTACCATTACAGATGTCATGGAGTCCTTAAGAATTACAGTAACTCTATTCTCGTGCTATATAAATGGAACAACAGAGCCTGTATGACAGCACATTTGTTTACAGAGGTGGGGAACCTTTTTACTGCCAGGGACCATTTGCATATTTATAACATTAGTCGAGGGCCATATAAAATTATCAACTAGAAAATTAGTCTGCTTGGGGTCCGGCACTGTGGCGAGCGGCTAAGCCTGCCACATAGGCACTGGTTGGAGTCCTGGCTGCTCCACTTCCCATTCAGCTCTCTGCTATGGCCTTGGAAAGCAGTGGAGGGTGGCCCAAGCCCTTGAGCCCCTGCGCCCACATGGGAGACCCGAAAGAGGCTCATTGCTCCTTGCTTCAGATTGGCACAGCTCTAGCCATTGTAGCCAACTAGGGAGTGAACCAGAGGATGGAGTACGCTCTCTCTCTTTTTTTGCCTCTCATTCCTCTCTGTGTGTAATTCTGACTTTCAAGTAAATAAATAAATCTTTAAAATTAGCCTGCTACAGATTTATTGAATTTTGAGTCACATCTGTGGTTGCTTTGGGAGACACAGTCCAAATGATTTCTCAGGCCTTATACATTCTGTGGGTTACACATCCCCCAACCCTGGTATACAACATGGTTGCCTGAATATTTTAACTCTACTGTTGGGACTTATTGCTGAAAAAAAAAATTCCTTCCAAAATATTACTAGTCCTTGATAATGTACCTGGTTACTTAAGAATTGTTATAGATGTATAACAAGATTAATATTGTTTTAATGGTTGTTAATACAACAACCATTCTGTAGTCCATGGATCAAAGAGTAATTTTGACTTTGAATCTGATGATTAAAACCTTAATGAGGAATTGAATTCTTATGAATGAGCAAAAAAATGGTTTCTTGAAATGGAACCTACTGATGTAAATGCTTCAAATATTGCTGAAATGACAACAAAGTATTTAGATCATTATATATATTTAAAGAGCAGTGTCGAGGCCGGCACTGTGGTGCAGGTTAATCCTCTGCCTGTGGCACTGGCATCCCATATGGGCACTGGTTTGAGTCCCAGCTTCTCCTCTTCCAATCCAGCTTTTTGCTATGGACTGGGAAAGCAGTAGAAGATGGCCCAAGTGCTTGGGCCCCTGCACCCACGTGGGAGATCTGGAAGAAGCTCCTGACTCCTTGGTTTGGATCAGTCCAGCTCTGGCTATTGCAGCCATTTGGGGCATGAACCAGCAGAAAGATGACCTCTCTTTCTGTCTCCTCTCCCTTTCATTGTCTGTAACTCTACCTCTCAAATAATAAATAAAATCTTTAAAAAAAAAGACAAGAACAGTGTCAGTTTGAGAGAACTGCCACGAATTTCCTTTTAATATTTATTTTTTTGACTTATTTGAAAGGCAGAGAGACAGAGAAACAGACAGAGATCTCCCATCTGCTAGATCATCGTCCCTGTAACAGCTGGGGCTGGGCCAGGCTGAAGTCAGGAGCTGAGAACTCAATTTGGGTCTCCCAAGTAGGTATTAGGGACTCAAGTACTTGAGCCATCACCTCTGTCTCCCAGCGTGTGCGTTAGCAGCAAACTGTAATAACAGGTGGAGCCAGCACTTGAACCCAGGCACTCTAATTTGGGGTGCAGGCATTCCAAGCAGCATCACAACTGCTGTGCTCACTCCTGACTCAAATTTTGAAAGAAGTTTGACTCTGGAAAAGATACTCTCAAACACCATCACATGCTACAGAGAAATCCTTCATGAAGGGAAGAGTCAATCAATTCCACGAACTGTCACTGTCTTATTTTAAGACATTGTCACAGCCACTTCAAGCTTCAACAATACTACTCTCATCAATCAACATCCATCACCATCAAAGCAAGACCCTCCACCAGCAAGATTACAACTCACTGAAGGCTCTGTGGATTGCCAGCATCATTAATCAATAAAATATTTTCAAATTAAAACACACATAGTCTTACATATGCTGTAGACCTTGGTATAATTTAAATGTAACTTTACATGTTTTGAGAAATCAATTTGTGTCAATTGCTTTATTGCAGTGGGCTGGAACCAGATCTGCCATGTCTGTGAGGTCTGCCTGTATAATAGACAGTCTACAATGTCTCATTTCAAAAAAAAAATAAAATTGCCAAACATATTACACAGCAAAGGAAGTGTGTGAGAGCAAAGTTTCACTGAACAAAGAAAAGTTCAACAGTAAAGTAATAGTTTTAGTTATACATCACTAGGGTTGAATGGCAGGTGTAACATGTATTATAACAATACCTCAAATCAAAGTGGGGGTGGGACAGACCTATGTAAGAGTGACACTTTAATATATCACCAAATTAAGCCAGTATAAATTTAAAGCTGACTCTGATAAGATGTATGTGGTGAAGTCTAGAGTAACTACTAAAAAAAGAAAAAAAATTAAAAAACAGAAAAGTCATGAAAGAAATTAAAAAGCTATACAAGGAAATATCCACTTAGGGCAAAAGAAAGCAGTAAAGGAGGAGACATAGAACACAAAAGATACAAGACATGTAGAAAACAAAAAGTAAAATGGCAGATGTAACCCCAACTACATTAATAGTAATGCTAAATGCAAATGGATAAGAATTAACATAAATTCTTAATAAACTCTTTCAAAAATAGAAGAGGAACACATAACTCCCAATATTGCCCTGAAACCAAAATCAACAACATTACAAACAAAGAAAACCACGAACCAATATTTCTTATAGAAATTGGTATAAAAATCCTCAAAAAATACCAGCAGACTGAATGCAGCAACACACAAAGAATAATCACAGGGCAGTGTTTGGTGCAGCAGTCAGGACACGGCTTAGGACACCTGTATCGGACACTGGAGTGCCCAGGTCAGGTTCTGGCTCTGCTCGCCCTTCCAGCTTCCTGCTAATAGGCACGCTGGGAGGCAGCAGGTGACGGCTCTAGCACTTGTCTGCCTGTCATCCCAGATACAGCTGTTGTGTGTATCTGGGGGAGTGAACCAATAGATAAAAGACCTGTTTGTCTCTGTTTCTTTCTCTGCCTGTCTTTCAAATACAATGCAAATATGCAAAAATTAAAAAAATAATTATAGACTATGACCCAGTGGGATATAACATAGAAATGTAAATTTGGGTTAATATCAGAATATAAATAAAATGTACAGATTTTAAAATTACATGGTAAATGCCTTAGATTCAGAAAAAGCATTTGAAAAAAAAAATCCAAACCACTTTCATGATGAAAACATCCAAGGAACATGAAAGGAACATCTTCAATCTTATAAAGGACATCCACAAAAACCCACAGATAACGTCACACTTCATGAGGAAAGACTAGACGCTTCCCCGTAAGACCAGAAACAGAACAAGGATGTTCCTTCTCTCCCCTTCTTGTCAGTACTGTACTAAGGTGCTAGCCAGGCCAATTAGGCAAGAGAAAGAAAGAAAAGGCATCCCGATTAGAGAGAAAGAAGCAAAACCACCTCTAACCGTGAATGACATGATTTTGTATGTAGAAAATTCTAGGGGCCAGCATTGTGGCGTAGTGGGTTAACCTGCCTCTTGGAATGCTGGCTTCCCATATGGGTGCTGGTTCAAGACCCAGCTGCTCCACTTCTGATCCAGCTCCCTGCTAATGTGCCCGGGAAAGCAGCAGATCAAGGTCCAAGCGCTTGGGCCCTTGCACTCATGTGGGAGACCTGTATGAAGCTCCTGGCTCTGGTCTGGCCCAGCCATGGCCATCACAGCCATCTGGGGGAGTAAAATAGAGATGGAAGACCTCTTTCTGTCTCTCTGTAATTCTGACTCTGAAAATAAATAAATAAATCTATAAAGCAAACAAAAAAATCAAAAGAAGAAAATCCTGGAGAATCCACTTAAAACTCTTGGAATTATGAGTTCAGCAAAGTTGTAGCACACAGGATCAATATATAAAATTCAATTGTATTTCTATACATTTCCAATGAGCAATTCAAAAGCAAATATAAGAAAACAATTCCTTTTACAATAGCACAAGAAAGAATAAAACACTTAGGAATAAGTTTAACCAAAAAAGTACAGGAGCTGGCATTGTTGGCGCAGTGGGTAAAGCTGCTGCCTGCAATGCCAGCATCCCATACTGCAACAGTTCAAGTCCTGGCTGCTCCACTTCTCATCCACCTCCCTGCTAATGTGCTTGGGAAAGCAGTGGAGGATGGCCCAAGTGCTTGGGTCCCTGCCACCTGTGTGGGAGACCTGGAAGAAGCTCCTGGCTCCTGGCTTCAGCCTGGCTCAGCCCTGCCCCTTGCCAGTGGATGGGAAACCTCTCTCTATATATCTTCCTCTCTCCCTCTCTGTAATTCTTTCAAATAAATAAAATAATTTTTTAAAAAAGCTCAAACCTTACCCTCTGAAAACTACAAGCTATTGTTGAAACAAGTTAAATATCTAAATAACTGAAAACTATAAAACATTGCTGAAAAAAATTAAAGCACAAAAATGAAGACATCTTTTGTCATGTATTGGAAGAATCAATATTAAAATGTCCATACTAAGCCAAGCCATCCACACATTCAGTACAATCCTTCTCCAAATCCCAATGGCACTCTTCACAGGAGTAGAAAAAACACTACTACCCTGGGGCAGGCATTAGATGTGGTGGGTTGAAGCAACTGCTTGAGACATCCACATCCCATAGTGCAGTCCTTGGGTTCAAGTCCCTGATCCACTCTCTGTTGCAGCTTCCTACTCTGTTCTAGCAGGCAGCAGGTGATGGTTCAAGTAGCTGGATCCATACCCCAGTGTTGGAGACTAGGTTGAGGGTTTTTTTTCTTTTTTAAAGATTTACCCATTTTTATGAAAGTCAGAGTTACACTTAGAGAGAAGGAAAAGCAGATAGAGAGAGGGGTCCTCCATCCACTGGTTCACTTCCCAAATGACCACAACGGTGGAAGCTGCGCCAATCTGATGCCAGGAGCCAGGAGCTTCCTCCAGGTCTCCCATGTGGCTGTAGAAGCCCATGCACTTGGGCCAACTTCTACTGCTTTCCCAGGCCATAGCAGAGAGCTGGTTTGAAGTGGAGCAGCTGGGACTTGAACTGGCACCCAGATGGGATGCCAGCACTGCAGGCGGTGGCCTTACTTGCTATGCCACAGTGCTGGCCCCCAGATTGAGTTTTTTGTTTTGTTTTGACGGGCAGTGTGGATAGTGAGAGAGAGAGAGACAGAGAGAAAGGTCTTCCTTTTGCCGTTGGTTCACCCTCCAATGGCCACTGTGGCTGGTGCGCTGCGGCCGGCGCACCACACTGATCCGAAGCCAGGAGCCAGGTGCTTCTTCTGGTCTCCCATGCAGGTGCAGGGCCCAAGGACTTGGGCCATCCTCCACTGCACTCCCGGGCCACAGCAGAGAGCTGGCCACTGGGACAGAATCCGGAGCCCCGACCGAGACTAGAACCCGGTGTGCCAGCACCGCAAGGCGGAGGATTAGCCTATTGAACCATGGCACCCTCCTAGATTGAGTTTTAACTTCCTGACTTTGGCTTGGCTCAGCCTTAACTCTTGTTGGCATTTGAGGAGTAAACCAGTGAATGGGAGATCTCTGTCTGTCTCTGCCTTTTAAAGTAAGAAAGAAATACATTTTTTAAAAAGCACTAAGCCACCCCCCAAAAAAACAAAACAAAGCAAAAAACCCTGAATAGCCAACAGTCTTGAGCAAAAAAAGTAGGAGGCTTGATTCTCAATGTTTTCACCACAAAGAACTGATTAAAGTTTGATTAGATAGATATGCTTACCCTGATTTGAACATTATACAATGTGTATATATATCAAAATATCAATGGCCCATAATAGGTAGAATTAAGATACATCAATTAAAAATTGTCACATTTTCATAGGTCATTTCCATCATTAAGATAACAATATTCTCTCAGGGCTGGTGCTGTGGCATAGCAGGTTAAGCCTCCGCCTACAGAGCCAGCATCCCATATGGGCACCAGTTCAAGTCCCACTGCTCCACTTCTCATCCAGCTCCCTGCTGATGTTCTGGGAAAGCAGAGGATGGCCCATGTGCTTATGCCCCTGCACCCATGTGGGAGACCCACAAGAAGCTCCTGGCTCCTGGATTCAGATTGGCTCAGCTCCAGCTGTTGCAGCCATTTGGGGAGTGAACCAGTGGATGGAAGGTCTCTCTGTTACTCTGCTCTCAAATAAATAAATAAATGTTTTTTAAAAAATACCAATACTCTCCAAACTGATCTACAGACTCAACCAAACTGCAATCAGAATCCCAGCTAGCTTCCTTGTGGAAACTGACAAGCTAATTCTAAAACCCAAAGGAACTGTCAAGAACCCGGAATTGTAAAGGACCTGGAAAAGAATAAGTTGAAGGATTCACACTCCTCAATTTCAAAACTTTCTACAGTGCAACAGTAATCAAGGTACTGGCTAGGATGGATAGAATTAAAAACATATTAACAAGCACTGGTAAGGTGTAGAGAAACTGGAATCTTATACGCTGCTGGGCCAAATGTACAATGGTACAGTTATTTCAGAAAATAGTCAGGTAATGAGTTATTGTCTGATCCAGAAATTTTACTTCAAAAGAGAAATGAGGTTAAGCCTCCGCCTGCAGTGCCAGCATCCCATATGGGCACCAGTTCACACAAAAACTTGCATACAAATGTTCACAGAAGCAACATCCATAACAACTCAAACATCCATCAACTGAAAACAAAAATGGATTTAAGAGGGAAATAAAATGGATAAGTAAAATGTTTTATATGCATTTAATGGAATACATATAATGGAAGATTATTTACCTCTTAAAAAATTAAAAAACCGAAGAACTGATACATGCTACAATGTGTGGAAAAAGCTTGAAAACATTATGCTGGGGGCTGGAGCTGTGGCATAATGGGTAAAGTTGCTGCCTGCAGTGCCAGCATTCCATGTGGGCACCGGTTCAGTTCCGATCCAGCTCTCTGCAGTGATGTGGGAGGGCAGTGGAGGATGGGCCAAATGTTTAGGCCCCTGCACCCACATGGGAGACCTAAAGGAAGCTCCTGGCCCCTGGCTTCAGATTGGCACAGCTCCGGCTATTGCAGCCATCTGAGGGGTGAACCAACAGATGGAAGACAGACCTTGCTCCATCTCTCTCTGCTGCTTTATAACTCTGCCCTTCAAACAAATAAATAAAATAAGCATTATGCTGAGTTACAGAAGCCAATCACAAAATATCACATATTGTATGATTCTGTTGATATGACTTGCCAAACAGGAAATTCTATAGGGACAGAAATACATTAGTGATTGCCCAAGGTTAGGGATGTTGGAGAGGAATGGGAGTGGGCTGCTAAAGTGTGATGAAATGGTCTCAAATTGTGATGGCTGTACCTACCATCTGGGCAGATATTAACTTCTACTGAACTGTACAGTTTAAGTGGGTCTATTGCATGATAGCATAATTAAATTTCAATAAAGCTACTACATTTTTCCAAACAGCAAAGAAAAATGCATATTGAAGAAGATGACATTGGCATTCTTTTCAGAAACAGTACAAACATAAAGACATTGGAGCAACATCTTTAAAATACTTAAAGGCAAAAACTGCCAACCTAGTACTCTATACCTGGAAAAATGTCTCTCGAGATGATCATGAAACACACTTTTACAGAACACTTGCATCAAAGATAATATCTCAAGAGCAATGAAAAATACTTTGAATGAAATGAAAATTAAAAACCAACATCAAATTTTGTGGGAGTTAGCAAAAGTAGTATTTAGAAATACATAGCATTAAATATATAAATTCAAAGAAAAGTTTTAAAATCAGGAATCTAAGCTTTCCCCTTTAGAAACTAGAGTAACAGGAATAATTTAAGTTTAAAGCAAATAGAAGAAAAGAAATAATAAAACTAAGAACCTAAATGCATGAAACTGGAAATGCAAAGCAGTAGAGAGAAATCACTGAAAACAGAACCTAGTCTTGAAAAAGATCCTATGATCGATAAACCTCTATTAGGTTAATCAAGAGCAAGAGAGGGAAGACACAAATCACTAAGTGCTGATACATGCTATAAACCTTGAGGGCCAGCCTTGTGGTGCATTGGGTGAGGCTGCCACTTGCAATGCTGGAATCCCATACAGGAGTGCCAGTTTGAGATCCTGTGCTCCACTTTCAGCCCAGCTTCTTGCTAATCTACTTGGAGCCCTGCCACCCAGGTGGGAGACCAGGATGGAGTTCTTGGCTGCTGGTTTTGTTTAGAACAGCCTTGGCTGTTGTGGCCATTTGGGGAGTGAATCAGTAGATTGGAGATGTCTTTCTCTCTGTCATCCTGCATTTCAAATACGTAAATAAATCAATCAATCTTAAAATATATATCTGCCTGTCAAAAAAAAGTTTCTTAAAAAATATGTGTGTATTTATATATATATATATATGTATATATATATACATATATATATATATGAACCTTGAAAACCTTATGCTAAGTGATAAAGAAGCCAGCCACAAAAGACCACATATCCTGACTCTATTCATGTACAATATGCAGACCAGAGGAATAACTGGTATATGCTTGGTAAATAGATAGAGCAAGTCTGTTAGGGAGTGGGGACTTAGCCTTGCAGTTAAGATGCCTTCACCTGGGTTTGATTCCTAGCTCCAGCTTCTGAGTCCAGCTGCTTGCCTATGTAGACCCTAGGAGGCAACAGCAATGACCCAAGTAATTGGTTTCTTGATACCCAATGAGAAACCTGGGCTTTGTTTCTGGCTCCTTGCTTCAGCCCTGGTCCAATTCTGGCTGTTGTGGGTAAAGCCCTCTCTCCATCTGCCTGTCTCTCTACCTTTCAAATAAATAAACATTAAAAAATGAAAGTAGTTGTCTAGTTCAGCACCGGCCCCATCTTAACCATTTTTAAGTGTACAGCTCGGTGGTATCAAATATTGTACAACCATCACCACCATCCATCTCCAGAACTCTTCATTTTTTTAAAGCTCATGGCTGTGAGGTGGTATCTCACCATGGATTTGACCCACATTTCTCTTATGATTGGTGATGTCGCACATCTTTCCATGTGCTTATTGGACATTTGGATACCTTCTTGGGGAATAATGTCTATTCAAGTCCTTTGCCTCATTCAAAAAGTCTTCAGCAAGCTCAGTGTCCTGAAACTTTTCCTTCCTATTTTCCTTTAGGTGCTTTATAGATCTACCTCTTACAGTCAGACCTTTAATCTGTTTTGAATTAATTTTTCTATGTGGTGTTAAGAAGCCAACTTCATTCTTTGCATGTGGATGTTATCTTTCCAACACCACTTGTTATTTACTTATTTGAAAGGCAGAGTAACAGTGGGAGAGGAATCTTCAAACCACTGTTTCACTCCCCAAATGGCTGTAATAGCCAGGTTTGGGCCAGCCTGAATCCAGGAGCCAGGAACCCCATCCTGGTCTCCCAGATGGGTAGAAAGGACCCAAGCATTTGGGCCACCTTCTGCTGCCTTCTCAGGCTGATTAGCAGGAAGCTGGATTGAAAGCAGAGCAGCTGAGATTCGAACCAGGGCTCCAATGTGGAATGCCAGCATTGCAAGGAGCACCGGCCCCTCCCAACACCACTTGTTGAAGAGGCTGGTGTAGGCAGTGTGGAAGATCATCTGCTCATGTCTGCTAGGGTTTTCTGGGGGCTGTGTATTCTGATCCATCGGTATTGTATGTGTGATCACATCTTTGTTAGCTAAATACCCTTCATTTGGTTAGAGGAGCACCCATGTGGCTAGTTCTGGTCCTGTGGATGTTGCTTCCCCACTCCGTGCCTTCTGGCACAAGATGCTACATCCTCATCCCTCACTTTCCCTCAAGAAGCCTCAAAACGAGCCATTTTCTAGAGATCCCTGATTCCTTTTAGTGGATATGACATTAAGAAGCCAAGATCTGGAGCGCGGTGCACCGGCCACGGCGGCCATTGGAGGGTGAACCAACGGCAAAAGGAAGATCTTTCTGTCTCTCTCTCTCTCTCACTGTCCACTCTACCTGTCAAAAAAGAAGAAGAAGAAGAAGAAGAAGAAGAAGAAGAAGAAGAAGAAGAAGCAGCAGCAGCAGCAGCAGCCAAGATCTGGATGGTAGGTAAATTCATGATTTTGAAATTTCACTGGTCCCTTGAGTCTAAGTGGAAAGAAATAGAAAATTATCAGGGCCAGTGCTGTGGGATAGTAGGTCAAGCCTCCACCTGCGGTGCTGGCATGCCATGTGGGCGCTGGTTCGTCTCAGCTGCTCCACTTCAGATGGCCTGGGAAAGCAGAAGATGGCTGAAGTTCTTGGGTCCCTGCACCCACATGTGAGACCCAAAGAAGCTCCCAGCTCCAGGATTCGGATTGGCCCAGCAGTGGCTGTTGTGGCCATTTGGGGAGTGAACCAGTGGATGCAAAAATCTCTCTCTCCCTCTGTAACTCTGCCTCTCCTATAAATAAATCAATAATTTAAAAAAATGAAAAATTATCTTCAAAATTGTACCCACGAAGTTCATGGGAAAATGGAATTACAGGTAGTTTATTTCGGTGCCAATTATGTTAAAGCCATGTACAGTTTTTGTAGTACACATTTCCAGATCTTTTGGAAGCCCCCTGATATATCTACAACCCCAACTCAAACTATGGGACTCATTCTAATTTCCACCCTTCCTGTAGTTTTCTCATTGTTACGCAATGAGAAACCAGACTTCCACTTTCCTCTTTCATATTTGGTCATCTCCATTTGCAACACCATCACCTTCTCTCTCTCCATGCTTGGGCTCTGACAGCCCACACCAGCTCAGTCCCCTGCAATAATGCCCTCCTTGCCCAATAGACTATGACAACTCACACTCATTCTTCCCCTTCCCCAGGCTCTGACATCCATGTCAACCTGCACCCAATCCCAGACACGTGGGCTGCACTACACCACAAGACTACTTCTCTGTCGATACCAGGGGCTCTAGCCCACTTGGACTCTGACTTCACTCCCAGCCCAGGCTACCCTTCCTCATGGACCTTCCTCATCCCCTTTGGGCTCTGACAGCTTTGGTATGACTGTCCTGTGAAGGCAGCCTCATCACCAGGTTTGGACCCTTCCACCACGTGCTGGGCTAGCTTCCCACGTGGACTTCCTCTACATTTTCTTTAGGTGAGGTAGGGAACCCTATTCTACTCTCTAAAAGGTTTTTTTTGCAATTGGTGTTATTCTGAGAGCAGATGGCAGACACCTCTCTCCCTCCCTCTCCCTCCCTCTATAATTCAGCCTTTCAAATGAATAAAAACATTAATGCCATTTCCATTTCTGAAGACATAAAGATTAAATACTCCATGCTCTATGTAGCCATGTGTATTCATCCATTTTTCATTAATTTACCTAAAATACCCAAGAGGAGTTTCCTGGGAAGGAAAAGGTTTACTTCAGCCAAGTTTGGATATCAAGGTCAGGATGGGGTGGTCCCATAGAGCATCTCTGGTGGAAGCTAGCCATGGCAGTGTGGAGGAGTGATCACATGGTGAGCCAGGAAGTCAGGGAACAACTAGACTTGAACTCAAGTCATCAGCCTTGTTGTGAGTACCACCCTCTGCAGGTATGACCTCAGTGACCAAACAGCCTCTCATCAGAGCCACCTCTTAGATGTTTGTAACAATCAAGTCTCCACTCTTCACCATCAACTGTTAAGACATTAAACATCCACATGAGTTTCAGGGAGACAAGCTCTACTCAAACATAACATCGAGTCAGTGGAAGTACCACCTACAAAGCTGAGTGGTATTTGGACATAATTACCCTTCATTCAGAAGATACACAAAGGATTTAAGGAGGATTTCCCTGGGGGCTGAATGGTGTCACGACAGAAGTTTACAGCTATGACTTGCCCTGTGCTGGCACTGAACAGCA
This sequence comes from Sylvilagus bachmani, assembly GCA_015711505.1. Classification (NCBI taxonomy): domain Eukaryota; kingdom Metazoa; phylum Chordata; class Mammalia; order Lagomorpha; family Leporidae; genus Sylvilagus; species Sylvilagus bachmani. The sequence continues at coordinate 400 of JADBBT010002115.1, read as the reverse complement.
GATCAGAAGCGACAGAATCACCTAAGTCCTCGTTACTCAATGTTTATGTATGTAATACACATATGGATCCCTCTGAAATATAGAACCCAGAGCAGTTCCCCATTTTGTCTGGGTCAAAAGGGGGCATTGATATTTGCTTACACTTCTCATCTCTTCTGCGAAATGTTTTTCTGGTTACTTTGATGTCAAGTTTTGCTGCTCTTACACATATTTCCTTTAGTGCCTTTGTATAAGTACAGTGCATTTTAGACCATATACTCTTTCCAGGAACGGCTACCCAACTCTCCTTCTCTACGGCTCCAGCAGCTCTCCGTCCACACCTGGTTTCCACACTACTCACATATTTGGGCACTTGAGGATTTTGATTTGAAACCTAATCTTGTTTGAATTCTATGGAAGA
>JADBBT010002114.1:0-13372 GCA_015711505.1 Sylvilagus bachmani | reverse complement strand
CTGCCTCCTGCATGGGGCAGGAGCAGCCTGCTCCTAAATGCCCAGAGAGGTGGGCGGTGCTCTGGGGACATGCAAATGAGCAGGGGCGGGGCAGGGCTGTGCCCAGCTGAAGGGCCCAGGGCAGCTCAGAACTCAGCCCAGGGGCTGTGTCTCCACTGCCCCAGCTCAGACCAGGGCTGCACAAGTTTACCTGCAGTGCGCATGTTTCTACCAGGAGATGTCACTTCCCAAAGTCACTGAGGGACATTTGGGAACACTTTATGTGAACTGAAGGACCTTATGGTGTAATCTATTCATGATTACATTGGGATTCTGGAGGAGAAAGCCGCTTTTCTAGGGAACTGTTCACAACTTAAGGCTGAGGTCATTATCTTTACCTGCTTTTCCTCTGATGCCCTCCATTGTCCCCTCATGGCAGACCACTGCACCAGGGAGATGGTCTCTGAGAGACGAGACTTCTGCCCACATTCACCTCTGTAACAGTTCAGAATAAAAACCCTCAGAACAAGCAGCTGCCAGAGACCAGGACTCAGAAGGAGAACGCAGGTGCTTAGATGAGAGATCACACATGTTTGCTCTCCTGTCTGCAGTCAGAATTCCTAGTCAAGGTTACAGGAGGAAAACAAAAGTGTGAGTTTCAAGGAGTCACTATAGTTCTGCGAAACATCAATAAAAATAACTTCCTTCCATTTCCTGTCCAGTAATGTTCACACTTCTTAAGAAATCCAGAGAGGAGGTCAGAGATGTGGCCAAGAGCATTAAAGCATTGGCCTGAAGTGCCAGCATCCCATATGGGCACTGTTTCTAGCCCTGCCTGCTCCTCTTCTGATCTTACACTCTTCTATGGCCCGAGGTAGCAGTAGAGGATGGCCCAAGACCTTGTGTCCCTGCATACTTTGGGAGACCCAAAGAAGCTCCTGACTCCTGTCTTGGTTCAGCGCTGCCCCAAAGATTGCAGCCATATGGAGAGTGAACTAGAGGATGGGAGACCTATCTCTCTCTCTCTCTCTCTCTCTCTCTCTCTCTCTCTCTCTCTGCCTCTCACTGTAAATTGACTTTCAAATAAAATAAAAAAGAAAGAAATCCCGAAAGGAGGGAAGTCTGGCATCATGGCACAGAGGATAAGGCTGCCACTTCCAATACCAGCAGCCTACATCAGAGACTGGCTTGAATCCCCACTGCTCCACTTCTGATCCCGTTTCCTGTTAATGCACACCCTGGGAGGCAGTAGAAAATGGCCCAAGTTCTTGGCTTCCTGACCCACAGGGGAAACCAGGGGCAGTTATGGCTCTGGGCTGCTATTTGGCCAAGAACTCACTGTTACAGTCATTTGTGGAGAGACCAGATTATAGAACCCTCCTTCCAGGCTTTGCCTCTCTCCAATGCTCAGTCTTATAATTAAATAAATAAATATTTTGATAAATGCAAAATGTTAACATTTATGAACATTATCTAAATTATATTTATTAGAAGTAAGTATTTACCACAGTACAAAACACCCTGCCAAAATTGGAATCTATTATTTTTTTTTAAATTTATTTCATTTATTTGAAAGAGTTACACAGAGAGAAAGAGACAGAGAGAGAGGTCTTCCATCTGCAGATTCACTCCCCAAATGGCTGCAACAGCCAGAGCTACACCAATCTGAATGCAGGCGCCAGGATCTTTTTCCATGTATCTCACATGGGTACAGGGGCCCAGACACTTGGGCCCTCTTCTATTGCTATCCCAGGCCATAGCAAAGAGCTGGATCACAAGAGGAGCAGATGAGACTTGAGTCACCTCCATATGATGCCGACACTTCAGCACTGGGCTTTAATTCACTGGGCTTTAATCCACGGCACTACAACACCGTGGGCTCTATTATGTTTACATCCAGTGTCTTGGTTTTGATTCTTCCACTGACGAATGTGTTGGCTGCTTTCATGCTACAGCAATTTGAGGAATTTAAGAAGCTTTTTCCTCAACCGAAGGACCATCACTGAGACTTGAATTAGTGTATCTTTTCAGGAAATGCAGTGTTAAACTGCCCTATTTGTTCCCTCTGCCTCTCCCTCTCCCTCTGCCTGAGACAGGAGGATGCACTAGGTGGACCTGGACACCAATGCCCTCATGTCCCCAGCAATAGCAGTGTCCAGGGAGGGTCTCACCTGAATTCATGGGAGCAGGTATAAAGCATATGTTTCTTATTTGCCCTGATCACTAAAAAAAAAAAAATCTATGAGATCTTTTTTTCTACATCTGCAAAAGATTGTGATAATGTTAGTCGTGTACCATTGTGTACACACAATGAAGTCACTGTTGTTTTCATTTCGATGAGAATTGTCTACCTGATTTTGCATTGAATGAAACATTGCCTTATAAGGGATTGAAAGCTGATGCGATTCCGTCATGGACCCTTGAGGGGGCCAGTCCACCTCAGGTCTGGTAGTGAAAGAGGGAATGGGAGGATTGAGACTCACAGCCTTGTCTAGACTCCTGAGGAACAGTGGTTTTCTCTCACTCCTTGTGGAATTCTTTGTTTACTAGAAGATTAAGCTGGTGGTAATAAATTGAACGTATGTCCATGTAAAACGTAAAGTAAAAGAGAGGAGGGTGGGAGTGAGGAAGGAGGGAGGACATGGTGGGAAGTGGCATTATGCTCTCACAACTGTGGATAGGATGGCCCGGCCTTGTGCAGTGGGTAAGGCCGCCAAAGGCAGTGCCAGCATCCCACATGGGCACTGGTGAGAATCCTGGCTGCTCCACTTCCAATCCAAGCAGCTCCCTGCTTGGCCTGGGAAAGCTCCTGTGGATGGCTCCAGTGTTGGAGCCCTGGCACCCATGTGGGAGACCTGAAAGAAGTTCATCTCCAGGTCTTGGCTAGCAGAGTCTCAGCCACTGAAGCCACTGTAGGAGAGACCAGCACATGGAGATAACCCTCTTACTCTGTCTGAAACTGTGTGTGTGTGTGTGTGTGTGTGTGTGTGTGTGTGTCTGTAATACGTAGATTTTAAATTAGCAAATAAGTATTTTTTAGTAAAAGTAGATATCAATTTGGTTTCCTCATAAAATTTTTATAATCACCTATGTTTAAAATATTTTTCCTTGCAATACCTGTTTTCTCTCTTCCTCAGTGAATCCTAAATGATGCTCAGCTTCAATACTTGCAAAGGATAATTGCATTTCTTTAAAGGAAATAGGGACATGGTCATGTCAGTGCTGCAGCCGCCAAGGAGGAGGACAGCAGGGAGCCTCAGAGGAGTCACCCTGGCCCCTTCCACCTGACCCTGCAGCACCTTCAAACTGGCTGCTCTGAGAATCACTCTCAGCAGATGGGGCCCAAGAGGAGCAGCTGGGGCAGCCTAGCCTCACACTTCTGCTTTCCTGGGGGTTTTTGTTAGGGCTTGTATCACTGTGGTACCAGCACTACTACTATAATAACCGCATTGACAGTAGTAAGTGGCAGCATCATCACACTGCACGCCGCTGATGGTGAGAGTGAACTGTGTCCCAGATCCACTGCCGCTGAACCGGGATGGGACCCCAGATGCCAGAGTGGATGCACCATAGATCAGGAGCTTGGGAGGCTGCTCTGGTTTCTGCTGATACCAGGCTAAGCTATAACCAGTGCTCTGACTGGCTTGGCAGCACCAAGTAGCTCTTAAGACACATCATCATCCCTCTACGCCTCCTGAATTTTGGGACCAATGTAATCCGATACAACTCCTGCTTTATAAAAAAACATAAGGGAGGAATGTTAGTAAAATGGCACAGTTATCTATGGCACAAACTACACCCTGACAGCATCCTAGGCTCTAGCTCTCACTCCTACCCCATTGCTGGAAGCCAGATGGCCACATGGCCCAACCACTGGTGTCAGCCTCACCACCAGCCTAATGGAATTCCCTGCTCCTACTTCCCTAACTGACTCCTAGCAAAGTTGAAAAGTACCTGTTCCTGAACACGTCTCTCTCTTTCTCTCCGTCTCCTGATCTCTGTCTCTGGCTGTCTCTCTGTCTCTTCACTCCCTTTTCCTTCTTTGCCACTTCCCTCTGGTGTGTCAAGTTTCCCCCAATAAACTCTTTCCCTTAATCCAAAAAAAAAAAAAAACTTATCTCTTAATGCTTTTCCATGTACTCTCTGAAGTAATCTACCAGGTTTAATTAAAATTCTAAATATTCTGTTCACAATCACCTGGATTCTGTGACAAGCCATCTTTTTTTTTTTTTTGATTATTTATTTATTTGAAAGTCAGAGCTGCACAGAGAGAGAAGGATTGGCAGAGAGAGAGAATCTTCCATCAGCTGGGTCACTCTCCAACCAGCCACAACAGCCAGAATACTGCTGATCCGAAGCCCGGAGCCAGGAGCCTTCTCTGGGTCTTCCCAGGTGGGTGCAGGGGCCCAAGAACCTGGGCCATCCTCCACCGTCCCCCCAGGCCATAGCAGAGAGCTGGATCAGAAGCAGAGCAGCTGAGTCCCGAACCGGCACCCTCATGGGATGCCAGCACTACCAGTGCTGCCTCACCAGCTAAGCTACAGTGTTGGCCTCTGGCAAGTCATCTAGCTTTACAAATTGTAGCTGATTTGTAACAGGGCAGTGAGGGGCTGGTGCTGTACACAGTAGGTTAATCCTCCCCCTACAGTGCAGCATCCCATATGGCCACTAGTTCATGTCCCAGCTGCTCTTCTTGCATTCCAATCATGAACCGGCACCCATATGGGATGCACCCACTGCAGGTGGTGACTTTACCGGCTATGCCACAGCTCCAGCCCCGCTTTATCAGGTTTAATTCTGTCTCAGGGGAGACAGTAGCAGAGATGGTAAGAGTGTAAGATGGTGGGCAGTGCCGTGGCACAGTGGGTTAATCCTCCGCCTGCGGCAATGACATCCCATATGGGCGCCGGTTCTGGTCCTGGCTGTCCCTCTTGCAGTCCAGTTCTCTGCCTGGGAAAGCAGTGGAACATGATCCAGGTATTTGAGCCCCTGCACCCACGTGGGAGACTGGGAAGAGGCTCTGGCTCCTGGCTTCAGATCGGCGCGGTTCCAGGCTTTCAGTCATTAGGAGAGTGAGTCAAGGGAGAGAGGACCTTTCTCTCTGTCTCTCCCCCTCACTGTCTGTAACTCTACCTCTCAAATCAGTGAATAAAATATTAAAAAAAAGAGTGTAACATGGGACGCAAATCGTCGCCAACAAAAAAGTTCTCCACGTCCTACTGTCTGCACACTAGGACTGTCATCTAAGGAGCTGGGCAGGGTGGCTGATTAAGGACTGTGATGGGGAGATGACGCAGAAGGACCTGATGAGAGTGGTACAATCACCATGGTCCTGAAGTCAGGAGGGGGGCCAGGGTCCAGGAGCATTGACAGGGCAGCAGGCTGTGGAGTGACAGGAGGAGGGGCCACAGAGCAGGAGAGGTGGCCATCCAGACCCTGGAACAGAATCCCATCCTCGGGAGCTTCCAGAACACCACAACCCTGCTGTCTCCAGGGTTTCTTCCAGGGACGCCTCAGAGCTCCTATCCTCAACAATACACCTGGAGATGTCTGAGCCAAAGAGAATGGAAGAATTCATACAGCAACAATTCACCAAGTAAACACCAAGGAAGATAACACCTTTCACCTCCCTCCTTGATCAAGATGGAGGCTGACATCTCCAAGTTTCACTTTGTTCCCATTGGGTGTCTGTCTTGACAAGAAGCCAACAGCAGTTTATTGTAAGGGGAGTTAGCACAGCATTCCTCTTAGATGCTAATATGCAGGGTAAAATACTTCCATGATCTCCCTTCCGCTCAGGCAGAGGGCTCATCAAGTAACGTCACCTGGGGTGTGAAATGCTTGTGAGGGAACTGTATTTAGTGGCCAAACTGCAGAAGGAGCTGCATGACAGGTGTGAGCCAACATGGACTGAAGCAGGGGTGCAGTGAACGGTGCATTTCACACCATCCTGGCTGTGCCTCTGGTCCTGCTGTGTTAGCCAGGGCCTCCTTAGAGGGAACATCGCAACATGGAAGGAAAATACAGAAGGATGTACAGACCTGGGTTGGATCAAACCATCATATTCGGGCACCGTTGCACTCTACACAAACCATCTGGGACTCTGAGATTTGACCAAGAGACCAGCAGAATTCCTGCTTGTTAATCAGCTCCTGCAGGCAGAGCTGGAACAGAGGGGTGGGGAGAATCTCCTGTGAGTGCTGCAGGCAGTGAGAGCACCAGCACCCCACCCCAGGGCTTCCAGCACAGGGCTGAGGACACGCGGGGCAGCACCTGAGCCTTCTGCCCCAGAGGTGCTTGGCCTCTAGCAGAGATCTGAGAGGCTCTGTGTCTACTGTCTCCTTCTCTGACTGCCGTTTTCCCAGAACATGGAGGGCATGGAAGACTCCACTCAACTGCATTTAAACTATTTTTAAGTGAAGTACCTATAATATTTCTCTTGCCCTGTACGAATCTCAATGGATATTATTCACTCAAATAGTCCAGTAGAATAAATGTTTACTTTAGCACAGTAGGGACATGGTCATGTCAGTGCTGCTGCTGCCAAGGAGGAGGAGAGGAGGGAGCATCAGAAGAGTCACCCTGGCCCCTTCCACCCGACCCTGCAGCACCTTCAAGCCTGGCTGCTCTGAGAATCTCTCTCAGCAGATGGGGCCCAGGAGCAGCAGCTGGGGCAGCCCAGCCTCACACTTCTGCTTTCCTGAGGGTTTGTGTTACGGCTTGGAACACTGTGGTAACAGTACCACTACCAGTATAATAATAGCCTGCACAGTAGTAAGTGGCAGCATCTTCACACTGCACGCCGCTGATGGTGAGAGTGAACTGTGTCCCAGATCCACTGCCGCTGAACCGGGATGGGACCCCAGATGCCAGAGTGGATGCACCATAGATCAGGCGCTTAGGAGACTGCCCTGGTTTCTGCTGAAACCAGGATAAGGCGTTGTTACTATAAACACTCTCACTGGCCTGGCAATTGATGGTGACTGTGCCTCCCACAGCTGCAGACACGGAAGATGGAGTCTGGGTCATCACAGGGTCACATATGGCACCTGAGGAGGGAAACAGAAACACAGAGACCACACTCATCCTCACGTTCTAAGAGGACGCTCCTACAGAGACGGGCAGCCCTGGCCACACTGCCCGAGGCCGTTCCTGCTGCTGGCCTTCCTTACCTGGGAGCCAGAGCAGCAGGAGCCCCAGCAGCTGAGTGGGGGCCCTCGTGTCCATGCTAGGTGCTGCCTGGCACTGCCTCCTGCATGGGGCGGGAGCAGCCTGCTCCTAAATGCCCAGAGAGGTGGGCGGTGCTCTGGGGACATGCAAATGAGCAGGGGCGGGGCAGGGCTGTGCCCAGCTGAAGGGCCCAGGGCAGCTCAGAACTCAGCCCAGGGGCTGTGTCTCCAGCTGCCCCAGCTCAGACCAGGGCTGCACAGTTTACCTGAAGTGAGTATGCTTCTACTGGGAGACGTCACCTCCTAAAGTCACTGAGTGACCCTTGCCAAAACTTTAAGTGAACTGAATGACCTCTTTGTGTAATCTATTCTTGGTTATGTGGGATTCTGTAGGAGAAAGTTCATTTTCTAGCAAATACTTAATTATACCTTAAAGCTCAGATCAATGATTTTTACCAGCTTGTCTTCTGATGCCTTCATTTTGTCACCTTATGGCAGACCGCTGCAGCCAGGGCGATGGTCTCTGAGAGGAGACTTCTGTCCCACACTCACCTCAGAAACAAAAGGCTGTCAGAGAGACCTGGAATCACAAGGAGAAAGCAGGTGCTTAGATGAGAGCACGCAACTGTGTGCTCTCCCATCTGCAGCCAGATTCAGAGTCAGGGCTACAAGAGGAAGAGATAAGTGCGAGTTCAAGGAGTCACCATAGGTCTGAGGAACATCATGAGAATTACTTCCCTCTTTCCTCTCTCCAGAAACTTTCATGTTTTTCTTAAGAAAATCCTTAGAGGAGGGAAGTCCAGCATTGTGGCACAGTGGATAAGGCTTCCAGTAGCAAAGCTGGCATCCTATACTGCAGATTGGTTTGACCCCACTACTCCACTTCTGATCCCATTTCTGCTAATACACACCTGGGAGGCAGCAGAAAGGCCCAAGTTCTTGGATTCCTGCCCCACAGGGGAGACCCAGGGGCAGTCTAGCTCTGGGCTTCTGCTTGGCAAGGAACGCACTGTTACAGTCATGTGGATGAACCAGATTACAAGACATCTCTCCTCTCCTCTCCTCTCCTCTCCTCTCCTCTCCTCTCCTCTCCTCTCCTCTCCTCTCCTCTCCTCTCCTCTCCATCTTCTCCTCTCCTCTCCTCTCCTCGCCTCGCCTCTCCTCGCCTCGCCTCGCCTCGCCTCGCCTCGCCTCTCTCTCCCCCTCTCCATCATTCTCTGTCTTTACCTCTCTCCCATGCTCAGGTTTCAAGTAAATAAATAAATATTTTGTAAAAGTAGAGAATGGTAACATTACAGAAAATTAACCTACTAGAAATAATTGTTGACACAATAAAAGACACTCTTAAAACTGGGCTCCACTTTTGTTGTCTCCAGTGTCAGGGCACTGACTCTTACCACTGACCTGTGTGTTGCCTGCTTCCATGCTACAGGAACAAGAGAAATGTTAAAGACTTTGTCCTCCATTAAGGGACAATTTCCCTTTCACCACTAATGAGACTCCAATTAGTTTGTTTTTCCAGGAACACAAAGGTTGAACTTCCTACTATATTCCCCCTGCCTCTGCCCCTGTCCCTGCCCAGGCTGAGACAGGGGGTTGCACTAAGTGGACTTGGACACCCACTGCTCACTTGCCCCGAGCAATAGCATTTTTCCAGGGGAGGCCTCTCACACCGAGCAGAGTGGGAGTGAAGCAGGCAGGCACACAGGTTGAAATGATTATGTTTGTGAGCTGGAAGACCATGCCTTCACCACACCCCTGTGTGACATGTGCCCCTACCTGGCCACACCTGAGTGCCAACTGGCCAATCAGCTTATTTAAAAGCCTGGGACATGGTATATCTGGCCTTTTTCCCTCCCTTCTTTCCCTGACATCTTTCCAGTAGGGGGCTGGCTGCAGCCCTGAGCCTCCATGGCGCATGGCCTTCGGGCCACCCACCCATGATTCTGGTCCTAGATGCTCCTCCACATGGCTGGTTCCTGGTACTTGGTGTGAACCCAGATCTACCTTTGTCCTTTAGACGGGGCCCTCACTCTCTTATGCATCTTTCTCAAGGAATAAAACTTAAAATGCACCATGCTGCCTTGTTCACTTATGCCGGTATTCAGAATTCTTCTCTGAATATTAGGCAAGAACCCACATGGGCTTATTAATATGAGGAACTTGTTAATAAGCATATGGTGATATCATATGGCACCCAAATTATATTTTGGGGGGAGTCAAATTCCAATATTAGGAGCAGAGGTAGATCATTATTGGTTTGAATATTATCAGGCCTGCCCACTACAATGGAGATCTGTGAGATAAAGGGCTCTGTTTGATTTTTCCACTTACTCTACATCTTCAATGGATTGTGTACTGTTAGTTTGTGCCACTGAGTGCAAATGATGAACCTGCTAATGGTTGAATTTGTTAAGAATTTTCTATTTGATTTCAGATTAAATGAAGGCCTGCTCTATCAGGGATTGAAAACGGACACGATTTCACGTGTGACCCCCAAAAGGAGCCTGTGCACTTCAGGTCTGGTAGTGACAGAGGGATTGGGGGGATTGAGACTCACTGCCTTGTCTTTAGGACGAGCAACAGTGGTTTTCTGCTTGCTCCATGTTGAATTCTTTATATATGGAGGGATGAGCTAGTGTTTATAAAGTACATTGAAAGTATGTCATTTCCCAAGTCTGAGTTTGAAGGCCAGAAAAGTAGGGGTGCTATTATACAAGGGCAGGAGAAGATGGATGTCCCAGCTCAAGGAGAGCTTATAAATCCTCCCTTCCTCTGACTTTTTGTTCTATTTAGACCCTCACTGGATTACATGATGCCCACCAGCTGTGGTGAGAGCAATCTTTTTTTTTTTTTTTTTTTTTTTTTTACTCAGTTAAATTTAACTGCCCAACTCTTCCTGAAAGTTCCTCACAGAGAAACAAATTATGTTTTACCAGCTATCTGTGTATACTTTAGCCCAGTCAAGTTGACACATTAAAATAACCATTACAAAAAAAAAAAAAAAAGAAAGTATGTCATTTCAAAAATAGAGGTTGGCACTGTGGCCCAGCAGGTTAACACCCTGGCCTGTAGTGCCGGCATCCCATGTGGGTGATGGTCCGAGTCCCAGCTGCTCTACTTCCAATCCAACTGCCTGGCATGGCCTGGGAAAGCAGTAGAAGATGGCTCAAGTTCTTGGGCCCCTGCACTGGGTAGGAGTCATAGAAGAAGAACAAAACAATTGGCCTACAAAACTCAAATTCATCAGAGTATATGTGGTGAGAACTCCATACAATATGATTGAAGATGCATTTTCACTATATATCAGTGCCTACAATGTGCTTTGGAGAGGTCACTTGTCAATATGTATGCTCTTAAATTAAATGAACTAAGTGTGCTAATAAGACAACCTGGAGGGGGCTGGCAGTGTGGTGTAGTGGGTAAAGCCGCCACCTGCAGTGCTGACAATCGATATGGGCACCAGTTCAAAATGGCTGCTCCACTTCAAATCCTGCTCTCTATAGTAGCCTGGGAAAGCAGTAGAAGATGACCCAAGTCCTTGGGCCTCTGCACCCCCATGGGAGACCTGGAAGAAGCTCCTGGCTCCTGGTTTTAGGTTGGTGCAACTCCAGCCATTGTGGCCCAGAGGGGAGTAAACCAGCAGATGGAAGACACTTTCTTTCTCTCTCTGTCTCTCTCTCTCTCTCTTCCTTTCCTTCTCTCTGTGTACCTCTGACTTTCAAAAAGTAAATAAATATCTAAAAGACACCTGTAATGAGTTTAATTCAAATTTGACTTACAACTTAGCAACTTACATGTGCAGACAAAGTTACAGACAGTACAGCTTCCCACTTCCATCTTTATACATTGTTAATTTTTTTGGTGTTCATATCGTTTAAAAAATGTAAAAATAGCCAACTACTTCAGCAATATGTACATATACCATTTGGTGGTGGCTTCTATTTTAAAAGAATCAACTTCCTTCTGATTTGCCTCAAGTTCCAGAGGAAATTTTACAAGCACTGGCTTATAAACAAAATCCAAGAGAAGCACATTGGAAATACAGATTCTCTTTGGTAGCAAACAGTTGTCTTGGAAGACAAAGGAAGGCAGACAAGACCCCTTAAGGGAAGTAGGCTATGTCAAATACTCCATGGTTTACCTAAAAGTTATTTTTTTTAAAAGAGCTAAGCTGTGGTATCCCCTGACAGCAATGTAACACCGAGCTTATGGCGACTTCAAACCAAACAAATGCCCATGAAGGAAAGGCTGAGCTTCAGTTTATCTCAATTTACTCTCAGTCAATAGTCAGTCCCTTTTTCTCAGTACAATACCCCTTCTCTGTAAAGGCTGCTCTGGTTGGCTGTCAGCCCAGGGAAGGAGGGACTTAGGAGAGTTAACTACTCACAGCTCTAAGTAGACAACAGAGTTGTGCTTCCCTCTGGATGTGCTAACAGTAATGTATGAAGATCTGCAATTCCTTAACAGGTGCCATTCTCACTTCTTTATTGTCTGTAACCTTTGGAAACTGATCACACAAAGCTACAAAATCAGCAACTGTCTGAAAGCTGTGTAGACAACATAAATGACCTCGAATTTCAAGCTCTCAGTTATTAGTGTACCACTCAATCTTAAAAAAAATGAGAAAACTGGCTCCAAAGACAGCCTTATATTTGTAGAATCAGAATCCAAATGGAGTGAGTGTGGCTAAGAACTAATTGCAGATCTCTTGCTTCTGTACATATTAGCTTTGCTTGCTAACAGCTAAGGGTGCATCTTGGGAAACTATGTGGCCCAAATTCCCAGGAACTAGGTTGACTGAAGTGTGTCCCTCACTGTTATCTTACAACCACATCTTGGGTTTGTTCCTGGGTTTATTGTTGGTAACTGTTATCTTACTCCAATATTCTGGTTTTCCTTTTTATTGTTCACTGTATACCAGGGGTCCGGTTTGAAGTCCTGAGCACTGGTGGACAGAATAGCACAAAAAGCTATGTAATTCTCTGTTGGGGGCTGCACTCTGGTAAGGAGTTCTGGTCCCGATCAGTGGCCGGTCTCGATCGGTTACCTGCCTCTCCTTAGTTTCTCATTTGCTTCTCACTTAAATAAAATGCTGTGTGATTGTGACTGGTATTGTAATATTTTAGTTGTCCAGCAGGTGCAACAATATCATTCTTTAAAAAGGGAATTTGTTTCTTTTAACTTGACTCCCACCCCACACCCAACCCCAATTTCAAAACGCATCATTCAGTTGTCTAGGTCACGGCCATTTCCAGGATGAGGTTTTGTATTTGGCTCGCAGAGCCTCTGCTCCTCAGAAAACCTGCGCTTTCCCTCCTGCAGCGGTGTGTCCGGCTGATGCTGGCCAATCCCTTCCAGCTCCTCATCCTCACCTGGGCTCCTGGAGGCCTCTGCTGCAGTTCCCCTTCTTCACCTTCATTACAAGCCCTGCTACCGAGAGGGCGTTTGCAGCCAGAGGAGGAGCAGTCTCTGCAGACTTATGACCCAGCTGGCGGGTGTGGCTGATGCTGTCTTGGACGTCTGCCCACCTGTGGCCAATGCAGACCTGCAGGTCTTTGTAGGTTTGTTGGGAGGCTCAGCTTCCTCTCAGCTGATGTGTTCTCAGTGCTGCGCCTGGAACTCTCCCCTCTGTTACTCTGGGGCTCCAGTTCACTGAGATCCTTCGAACTTCTCCTCTCTCATCTTCCCATAGGCCTTGTTTCCTGCCAGGGGCTCCAATTGCTTGTCTTCATATACAATTTTAAAAGCAATTTGAATTTTTATAGACAAAAAGACAGACCTACAGTTCAGTGACAAGAGGGATTGACCAGTGTGCGGGGCCTCGTTCTCCGAGATGGGTTTGTGCAGAGAAACCACAGCGGGCAGCTGTGGATGACCCAAGGCTGCTTCGCTTGTCCCAGAGGAGCAGAGTCCACACAGAGATCAGAGACTCCCAGAGTCAGTGGTGTGCACGCGATCTCCTTATTCTACCCAGCTGCACTCACACCTTCCCTGTACTGATGCCACATTCACAAGGGGTCTTCAAAAGATAGGGGAAATCTGTATAATAAAAAAATTAGGCATGGTTTCAAAATTTCTTGCAGAAAACAAACTCTCTGTCTCTCTGTCTCCTCATCTCTGTCTCTGTTTCTCTCTCTCTCTCTGTCTTTTCTCCCCCTTTTCCTTCTTTGCTCCTTCCCTCCAGTCTGTTGGTTTCCCCCAATAAACTCTTTCCCTTACTC
>JADBBT010002113.1:0-13372 GCA_015711505.1 Sylvilagus bachmani | reverse complement strand
AAGAGACCTGAATGCTGCTGATTGAATACACCTGAAAATCCCATTCACACTCGATTGGAGGGAATTCAGAGCTGTCCCCTCAGCAAAAGTGTTACATTTCATTTTCCAAAACACAAAATCTCATCTTGGTCGTGTTGCCTGTAGATTTCTAAACATGAAATGCAATTTGCTGTGTTTTTTATTTCATTATGGATACTCTGCCTAGTCGTTTTTGCATGGTGTCAGAATACAAAATTTGGAAAGGAAGTAGACATTTGAAATGCAAACCCAGATCAAATTTAGGCAATTGCCAATTAATCAACCTGAATGCTGCTGACTAAATACACCTGAAACTACCATTCACACTTGATTTGGAGGGAATTCAGAGCTGTCCCCTCGGCAAAAGTGTGACATTTCATTTTCCAAACACAAAACCTCATACAAATTTTGTTGCCTGTAGATTTCTAAGCATGAAACGCAATTTGCTTTGTTTTTGATTTCATATTGGGTACTCTGCCTAACCTCATTTTTGTATGGTGTCAGAATACAAAATTGTGACAGGAATTAGGCATTTGAAATGCAAACCCAGAAGAAATTGAGGCAATTGCCAAGCAAGAAACCTGAATGCTGCTGACTGAATACACCTGAAAATCAGATTCACACTTGATTTAGAGGGAATTCATAGCTGTCCCCTCAGCAAAAGTGTTACATTTCATTTTCTAAAACACAAAACTTCATCTTAGTTGTGGTGCCTGTCGATTTTTAAGCATGAAACGCAATTTGTTGTGTTTTTGATTTCATTATGGAAACTCTGCCTAATCTCGTTTTTGTATGGTGTCAGAATACAAAATTTGGAAAGGAAGTAGGCATTTGAAATGCAAACCCAGAGCAAATTTAGGCAATTGCCAATTAATCGACCTGAATGCTGCTGACTGAATACACCTGAAAATCTGATTCACACTTGTTTGGAGGGAATTCAGAGCTGTCCCCTCTGCAAAAGTGTTACAATTCATTTTCCAAAACACAAAACCTCACATTTTTCTTGATGCCTGTAGATTTCTAAGCATGAAATGCAGTTTGCTGTGTTTTTGATTTCATTATGGATCCTCTTCCTAGTCGTTTTTGTATGGTTTCAGAATACAAAATTGTGACAGGATTTAGGCATTTGAAATGCAAAACCAGAGCAAATTGAGGCAATTGCCAAGCAAGAAACCTGAATGCTGCTGATTGAATATACCTGAAATTCCCACTCACTCTGGATTTCGAGGGAGATTACAGCTGTCACCTCGGAAAATGTGTTATAATTCGTTTTCCAAAACACAAAATCTCATCTTGGTCTTGTTGCCTGTAGATTTCTGAGCATGAAACACCAATTTGCTGTGATTTGTGCTTCATTGTGGATTCTCTGCCTTCGTCATTTTTTATGGTGTCAGAATGCAAAATTCAGAAAGGAAGTAGCCATTAAAAATGCAGCCCAGAACAAATTGTCAATTGCCAAACAAGAAACCTGAATGCTGCTGATTGAATAGACCTGAAAATCCCATTCTACTCTATTTGGAGGGAATTCAGATCTATCTGCTCAGTAAAAGTGTTATAATTCATTTTCCAAAACAAAAAACATCATCTTGGTCGTGTTGTCTGTAGATTTCTAAGCATGAAACGCAATTTGCTGTGTTTTTGATTTCATTATTAATACTCTGCCTAAGCACATTTTTGTATGGTGTCAGAATACAAAATTTGGATAGGAAGAAGGGAATGCAAATGCAAACCCAGAACAAATTGAGGCAATTGCCAATCAAGAGAGAGACCTGAATGCTGCTGATGGAATACACCTGAAAATCCCTTTCACACTCTATTTGGAGGAATTCTGAGCTGTCCCCACGGACAAAGTGTGACATTTCATTTTCCAAAACACAAAACCACACATTAATCTTGATGCCTGTAGATTTCTAAGCATGAAATGCAATTTACTTTGTTTTTTATTTCATATTGAGTACTCTGCCTAACCTCATTTTTGTATGGTTTCAGAAAACAAAATTGTGACAGCAATTAGGCATTTGAAATGCAAACCCAGAAGAAATTGAGGCAATTGCCAAGCAAGAAACCTGAATGCTGCTGACTGAATACACCTGAAAATCAGATTCACACTTGATTTAGAGGGAATTCATAGCTGTCCCCTCAGCAAAAGTGTGACATTTCATTTTCCAAAACACAAAACTTCATCTTGGTCGTGTTGCCTGGAGATTTCTAAGCATGAAACGCAATTTGCTGTGTTTTTTGATTCATTAAGGATACTATACCTAACCTCATTTTTGCATGGTGCCAGAATGCAAAAATGGGATAGGAAGAAGGCAAAACAAACACAAGCCCAGAAGAAACTGAGGCAATTGCCAAGCAAGAAACCTCAATGCTGCTGATTGAATACACCTGAAAATCCCTTTCACATTCGATTTGCAGGGAATTCAGAGCAGTCCCCTCAGCAAAAGTGTGACCTTCATTTTCCAAAACACAAAATCTCTTCTTGTTCATGTTGCCGGTAGATTTCTAAGCATGAAATGCAATTTGCTGTGTTTTTTGTTTCATTATGGATACTCTGCCCAACGTCATTTTTGTATGGTGTCAGAATGCAAAATTTGGATAGGAAGTAGGGAATGCAATTGCAAACCCAGAACAAATTGAGGCGATTGCCAAACAAGAAACCTGAATGCTGCTGATTGAATACACCTGAAAATCTGATTCACACTTGATTTGGAGGTAATTCAGAGCTGTCCCCTCAGGAAAAGTGTGACATTTCATTTTCCAAAACACAAAACCTCACATTAATCTTGATGCCTGTAGATTTCTAAGCATGAAATGCAATTTGCTTTCTTTTTTTATTTCATATTGGATACTCTGACTAGTCCTTTTTGGTATGGTGTCAGAAAACAAAATTTTGACAGGTTTAGGACATTGAAATGCAAACCCAGAAGAAATTGAGGCAATTGCCAGGCAAGAAACCTGAATCCTGCTGACTGAATACACCTGAAAATCTGATTCACACTTGATTTAGAGGGAATTCAGAGCTGTTCCCTTGGCAAAAGTGTTACATTTCATTTTCCAAAACACAAAACTTCATCTTGGTCGTGTTGCCTGGAGATTTCTAAGCATAAAACACAATTTGTTGTGTTTTTGATTTCATTATGGATACTCTGCCTAACCTCATTTTTGTATGGTGTCAGAATGCAAAAATGGATAGGAAGAAGGCAAAACAAACACAAGCCCAGAAGAAATTGAGGCAATTGCCAAGCAAGAAACCTGAATGCTGCTGATTGAATACACCTGAAAATCCCTTTCACACTCAATTTGAAGGGAATTCAGAGCTGTCCCCTCGGCAAATGGGTTACATTTCATTTTCCAAAACACAAAATCTCATCCTGGTTTTGTTGCCGGTAGATTTCTAAGCATGAAATGCAATTTGCGGTTTTTTTTTTCATTATGGATACTCTGCCTAATGTCATTTTTGTATGTTGTCAGAATACAAAATCTGGAAAGGAAGAAGGGAAAACCAACACAAACCCATAACAAATTTAGGCAGTTGCCAATCAAGAAACATTAACGCTGCTGATTGAATACACCTGAAAATCCCATTCACACTCGATTTCGTGGGAATTCAGATTTGTCCGCTTGGCAAAGTTGTTATATTTCATTTTCTCAAACACAAAACCTCATCTCGGTCGTGCTGCCTGTAGGTTTCGAAGCATGGAATGCCAATTTGCTCTCTTTTTTATTTCATTATGTATACTTGGCCTAACCTCATTTTTGCATGATGTCAGAATACAAAATTTGGAAAGGAAGAAGGCAAAACAAGCACAAACCCAGTACAAATTTAGGCAATTGCCATTCAAGAGACCGAATGCTGCTGATTGAATAAACCTGAAAATCCCATTCACACTCGATTTGGATGGAATTCAGAGCTGTCCTCTTGGCAAAAGAGGTAACATTTCATTTTCCGAAACACAAAACCTAATCTTGGTCGTGTTGCATGTATTTTCTAAGAATGAAACGTCAATTTGTTGTGTTTTTTTTTCGTTATGCAAACTCTGCCTCTCCTCATAATTGTATGTTGTCATCATTCAAAATTCGAGAAGGAAGAAGGCAAAACAAGCACAAACCCAGCACAAAATTAGGCAATTGCCAATCAAGAAACGCTAAAGCTGCTGATTGAATACCCCTGAAAATCCCATTCACACTCGATCTGGAGTGAATTCATAGCTGTCCCCTTGGCAAAAGTGGTACATTTCAATTTCCAAAACACAAAACCTCATCAAGGTCGTGTTGCCTGTAGATTTCTAAGCATGAAACGTCAATTTGCTGTCTTTTTTATTTCATTATGAATACTCTGCCTCTCCTCATTATTGTATGGTGCCAGAAAACAAAATTCGGAAAGGAAGAAGACAAAACAAACAGAAATCCAGAACAAATTTAGTCAATTGCCATTCAAGAGACCTGAAAGCTGCTGATTGTACACACCTGAAATCCCATTCACACTCGATTTGGAGGGAATTCATAGCTGTCCCCTCGGCAAAAGGGTTGCATTTCATTTTCCAAAACACAAAACCTCATCTTGGTCGTGTTGCCTGTGGATTTCTTAGCATGAAACGCCAATTTGCTGGGTTTTTTTTTTCCTTATGCATATCTGCCTAACCTCATTTTTGTATGGTGTCAGAATATGAAATTCGGAAAAGAAGAAAGCAAAACAAGCACAAACACAGCACAAATATAGGGAATTGCCATTCAAGAGACCTGAATGCTGCTGATTGAATACACCTGAAAATTCCATTCACACTCGATATGGAGGGAATTCCTAGCTGTCCCCTCTAGAAAATGGTTACATTTCATTTTCCAAAACAGAAACCTCATCTTGTTCCTGTTGCCTGTTGAGTTCTAAGCATGAAACTCCAATTTGCTGTCTGTTTTATTTCTTTATGAATACTCTGCCTCACCTCATTTTTGTATGGTGTCAGAATACAAAATTCAGAAAAGAACAGGAAAAACAAACACAAACCCAGAACAAATTTAGTCAATTGCCATTCAAGAGATTTGAATGCTGCAGATTGAACACGCCTTAGAATCCCATTCTCCCTAGATTTGGAGATAATTCATGGCTGTCCCGTCGGTAAAAGATTTCATTTCATTTTCCAAAACACAAAACCTCATCTTGGTCATGTTGCCTGTAGATTTTTAAGCATGAAACGCCAAGTTGCTGTGTTTGTATTTTTTTTTTTTTATTATGTATACGCTTTCTAACCTCATTTTTGTATGCTGTCAGAATACAAAATCCAGAAAAGAAGAAAGCAAATCAAGCTCAAACCCAGAACAAATTTAGGCAATTGCCATTCAAGAGACCTGATTGCTGCTTATTGAACACACCTGAAAATCCCATTCTCACTCAATTTGGAGGAAATTCAGAGCTGTCCCCTTGGCAAAAGTGGTACATTTCATTTTCCAAAACACAAAACCTCCTCTTGGTCATGTTGTCTGTAGATTTCTAAGCATGAAACGCCAAGTTGCTGTATTTTTTTTTCATTATGGATACTCTGACTCACCTCATTTTTTATGGTGTCAGAGTACAAAATATGGAAAGGAAGAAGGGAAAGCACATGCAAACTCAGAACAAATTTAGGCAATTGACCAGCAAGAGACCTGAATGCTGCCGGTTGAATACAACTGAAAATCCCATTCGCACTTATTTTGGAGGGAATTCAGAGCTAACCCCTCAGGAAAAGGATAGCATTTCATTTTCCAAAACAAAAAGCTCATCTTGGTCATGTTGCCTGTAGATTTCTGAGCATGAAACACAATTTGCTGTGTTGTTTATTTCATTATGTATACTCTACATAATCTCATTTTTGTATGGTGTCAGAATGCAAAATTTAGAAAGGAAGTAGGCATTAGAAATGCAATCCCAGAACAAATTGAAGCACTTGCCAATCAAGAAACCTGAATGCTGCTGATTGAATATACATGAAAATCCCACTCACACTCGAATTGGAGGGAATTCAGAGCTGTACTCTCGGCAAAAGAGTTATATTTCATTTTAAAAAACACAAAATCTCATCTTGGTCATGTTGTGTGTAGATTTCTTAGCATAAAATGCCAATTTGATGTGTTTCTAATTGCATTGTGGATACTCTGCCTCACCTCATTATTGTATGGGGTCAGCATGCAAAATTCGGAAAGCAAGAAGGCAAAAAAAACACATACCTAGCAAAAATTTAGGGAATTGCCATTCAAGAGACCTGAATGCTGCTGATTGTACACACCTAAAAATCCCATTCACACTCGATTTGGAGGGAATTCAGAGCTGTCCCCTTGGCAAAAATGTTATATTTCATTTTCCAAAACACAAAACCTCTTCTTGGTCATGTTGCCTGTGGATTTCTTAGTGTGAAATGCAAATTTGCTGTGTATTGTTTTCATTAGTAATATTCTGCCTATCCTCATTTTTGTATGGAGTCAGAATACAATATACGGAAAGGCGGAAGGCAAAACAAACACATACCCAGAACAAATTTAGGCAATTGCCAATCAAGAGATCTAAATGCTGCTGATTGAATACTCATGAAAAGCCCATTCACACTCGATTTGGAGGGAATTCATATCTGTCCCCTCGGCAAAAGTGGTACACTTCATTTTCCAAAACACAAAAACTCATCTTGATCGTGTTGCCTGTAATTTTCTAAGCATGAAACGCCAATTTGCTGTGTTTTTTTTTTTATTAAGGATATTCTGCCTAACCTTATTTTTGCATGGTGTCAGAATTCAAAATTCTGTAAAGAAGAAAGCAAAACAAGCACAATCCCAGTACAAATTTAGGCAAATGCCATTCAAGAGACCTGAATGCTGCTGATTGTACACCCCTGAATATCCCATTCACACTCGATTTGGAGGGAATTCAGAGTGCTCCCTAGGCAAAGTGGTTATATTTCATTTTCCAAAAGAGAAAAGCTCATCTCAGTCGTGCTGCCTGTTGGTTTCTAAGCATTGAACACCAATTTGCTGTGTTTTTTTTTTTTTTCATTATGGATAATCTGCCCAACCTCATTATTGTATGGTGTCAGAATAGAAAATTCGGAAAGGAAGAAAGCAAAAGAAACACAAACCCAGAACAAATTTAAGCAATTGCACCTTAAGAGATCTGAATGCTGCTGATTGTACATACCTGAAAATTCCATTCACACTTGATTTGGGGTGAATTCATAGCTGTCCCCTCGGCAAAAGGGTTACATTTCATTTTCCAAAACACAAAACCTCATCTTGGTCGTGTTGCCTGTGGATTTCTAAGCATGAAACACCAATTTGCTGTGTTTTTTTTTTTTCATTATGGATAGTCTGCCTAACCTCATTTTTATATGGTGTCAGAATACAAACTTTGGAAAGAAGAAGGTAAAACAAACACAAACCCAGAACAAATTTAGGCAATTGCCAATCAAGAAACGTTAACGCTGCTGATTCAATACACATGAAAATACCATTCACACTCGATCTGGAGGGAATTCAGAACTCTCCCCTTGGCAAAAGTGTTACATTTCATTTGCCAAAACAGAAAACCTCATCTCGGTCGTGTTGCCTGTAGGTTTCAAGCATGGAACGCCAATTTGCTGCCTTTTTTATTTCATTATGAATACTCTGCCTAGCCTCATTTTTGTATGGTGTCAGAATACAAAATTCTGAAAGGAAGAAGGCAATACAAACACAAACCCAGCACAAATTTAATCAATTGCCATTCAAGAGATCTGAATGCTGCTGATTGTACACACCTGAAAATCCCATTCACACTCGATTTGGAGGGAATTCATAGCTGTCCCCTCCACAAAAGGGTTACATTTCATTTACCAAAAGACAATAACTCATCTTGTTCTTGTTGCCTGTGGATTTCTAAGCATGAAACGCTAAGTTGCTGTGTTTTTTTTTTCCTTATGCATATCTGCCTAACCTCATTATTGTATGGCGTCAGAATACAAAATTTGCACAGGAAGAAGACAAAAGCTGCCCAAACCCAGCACAAATTTAGGCAATTTCCATTCAAGAGACCTGAATGCTGCTGATTGCACACACCTGAAAATCCCATTCACACTCGATTTGGAGGAAATTCAGAGCTGTCCCCTCGGCAAAAGGGTTACATTTCATTTTCCAAAACACAAAACCTCATCTTGGTCGTGTTGCCTGTAGGTTTCTAAGCATGAAACGCCAATTTGCTATGTTTTCTAATGCACTATGAATACTCTGCCTAACCTAATTTATGTATGGTGTCAGAATACAAAATTCGGAAAGGAAGAAGGCAAAACAAACAAAACCCAGAACAAATTTAGGCAATTAACAATCAGAAAAGTTAATGCTGCTGAATGAATACACATGAAAATCCCATTTGCACTTTATGTGGAGGGAATTCATAGCTGTCCCCCCGGCAAAAGTGGTACATTTCATTTTCCAAAACACAAAAGCTCATCTTGGTCGTGTTGCCTGTAGATTTCAAAGCATGAAACGCCAATTTGCTGTGTTTTTCATTTCATTGTAGATACTCTGCCTAACCTCATTTTTGCATGGTGTCAGAATACAAAATTCAGAAAGGAAGAAGTCGAAACAAACACAAACCCAGCACAAATTCAGGCAATTGCCATTCAAGAGACCTGAATGCTGCTGATTGAATACACCTGAATCTCCCGTGCTCTTGATTTGGAGGGAATTTATAGCTGTCCACTCGGCAAAAGGGTACATTACATTTTTCAAAACGCAAAAAATCATCTTGGTCGTGTTGCCCGTAGATCTCTAATCATGAAACGCCAATTTCCTGTGTTTTCTTAGGCATTATGAATACTCTGCCTAACCTCATTTTTCTATGGTATCAGAATACAAAATTCAGAAAGGAAGAAGAAAAAACAAACCAAACCCATAACAAATTGAGGCAATTGCCAACCAAGAAACGTTAACGCTGCTGATTGAATACACCTGAAAATCCCATTCACACTCAATTTTGAGAGAATTCAGAGCTGTCCCTCGGCAAAAGGGTTACATTACGTTTTACAAAAAGCAAAACCTCATCTTGGTAGTTTGGCCTGTAGATTTCTAAGCTTGAAATGCCAAGTTGCTTGTTTTTTTTTTTTTTTTTCATTATGGATACTCTGCCTAACCACATTTTTGTATGGTGTCAGAATACCAAATTGGGAAAGGAAGAAGGCAAACCAAGCAAAAACCCAGCACAAATTAAGCAATTGCCATTCATGAGACCTGAATGCTGCTGATTGTACACACCTGAAAATCCCATTCACACTCGATTTGGAGGGAATTCAGAGCTGTCCCCTCGGCAAACATGTTATATTTCATTTTCCAAAACACAAAACCTTATCTTGGTAGTGTTGCCTATGGATTTCTTAGCGTCAAACGCCAATTTGCTGTGTTTTTTTTTTCTCGATATGGATACTCTGCCTCTCCTCATTTTTGTATGGTGTCAAAATACAAAATTCGGAAAGGAGGAAGGCAAAAGAAGCACAATCCCAGCACAAATTTAGGCAATTGCCATTCAAGAGACCTGAATGCTGCTGATTGTACACACCTGGAAATCCCATTCACACTCAGTTTGGAGGGAATCCATATATGTTCCCTGGGCAAAAAAGTTATATTTCACTTCCCAAAACACAAAACCTCATTTTGGTCGTGTTGCCTGTAGATTTCTAAGCATGAAACGCCAAGTTGCTGTGTAATTTATTTTTTCATTATGGATACTCTGCCTCACATCATTATAATATGGTATCAGCAAACAAAATTCGGAAAGGGAGAAGGAAAAATCAACACAAATCCAGAACAAATTCAGGCAATTTAAAAGCAAGAGAACTGAATGCTGCTGATTGTACACACCTGAAATTTCCATTCACACTGGATTTGGAGGGAATTCATAGCTGTCCCCTCAGCAAAGGAGTTACATTTGTTTTACCAAAACAAATTAACTCATCTTGTTTGTGTTGCCTGTAGATTTCTAAGCATGAAACGCTAAGGTGCTGTTTTTTTTGTTTCATTATGGATACTCTGCCTAACCTCATTATTGTATGGGTTCAGAATACAAAATTTGCACAGGAAGAAGAAAAATGCAACACAAACCCACAAGAAATTGAGACAATTGCCAATCAAGAGACCTGAATGCTGCTGATCGAATACACCTGAAAACCCCATTCACACTCGATTTGGAAGGAATTCATAGCTGTCCCCTCGGCAAAAGAGTTACATTTCATTTTCAAAAACACAAAAATATCTCGGTCTTGTTGCATGTAGATTTCTAAGCATGAAATGCCAAGTTGCTGGTTTTTTCTTTTTTTCATTATGTATACTCTTCCTAACCTCATTTTTGTATTGTGTCAGAATACAAATTTTGGAAAACAAGAAAGCAAGACAAGCACAAACCCAGCAAAAATTAGGCAATTGCCATTCAAGAGACCTGAATGTTGCTGATTGTACACACCTGAAAATACCATTCACACTCGATTTGGAGCAAATTCATAGCTGTCCCCTCGGCAAAAGTGTTACATTTCATTTTGCAAAACACAATAACTCATCTTGGTCATGTTGCCTGTGGATTTCTAAGCATGAAACCCTAAGTTGCTGTGTTTTTTTTTTTCCTTATGGGTACTCTGCCTAACCTCACTTTTCTATGGTGTCACAATACAAAACTTGGAAAGGAAGAAGGCAAAGCAAATACAAACCCAGAAAAATTTGAGGCAATTGCCAAACAAGAGATCTGAATGCTGGTGAGTGAATACACCTGAAAACCCCAATCACACTCAATTTGGAGGGAATTCAGCCATGTCCCTTGGGCAAAAGTGGTACATTTCTTATGCCAAAACACAAAAACTCATCTTGGTCATGTTGCCGGTTGATTTCTAAGCATGAAACGCAAAGTTGCTGTGGTTTTTTTTCATTAGGGATACTCTGCCTAACCTCATTTTTGTATGGTGTCAGAATACAAAATTTGGAAAGGAAGAAGGCAAAACAAACACAAACCCAGAAAAAATTTACGCAATTGTCAATCAAGAGATCTGAACCCTGGTGATTGAATACACCTGAAAATCCCAATCACACTCATTTGGAGGGAATTCAGAGCTGTTCCCTCGGCAAAAGGGTTACATTTCATTTTCCCAAACACAAAACCTCATCTTGGTCGTGTTGCCTGTAGGTTTCTAAGCATGAAACACCAAAACCCTGTGTTTTTTATTTCATCATGGATACTCTGCCTCACTTCATTTTTGTATGGTGTTACAATACAAAATTCGGAAAGGAAGCTGCAAAGAAAATACAAATCCAGAACAAATTGAGGAAATTGCCAATCAAGAAACGTTAACACTGCTGATTGAATACACCTGAAAATCACATTCTCACTCGATTTGGAGGGAATTCAGAGCTGTCCCCTCAGCAAAAGGGTTATATTTCCTTTTCCAAAACACAAAACCTCATGTTGGTTGTGTTGTCTGTAGATTTGTTAGCGCAAAACGCCAATTTGCTGTTTTTTTTATTGCCTTATGAATACTCTGCCTCACCTCATTATTGTGTGGTGTCTGATACAAAGGCAAAACAAACACAAACCCAGAACAAATTGAGACAATTGCCATTCAATAGACCTGATTTCTGCTGATTGAATACACCTTTAAATCCCATTCACACTCGATTTGGAAGGATTCATCTCTGTCCCCTCGACAAAAGGGTTACATTTTATTTTCCAAAACACAAAACCTCATCTTGGTCGTTTTGCCTATAGGTTTCTAAGCATGAAATGCCAAGTTGCTGTGTTTTTCTTTCATTACGAATACTCTGCCTAACCTTATTTTTGTATGGTGACAGAACACAAAATTTGGAAAGGAAGAAGGCAAAACAAACACAAACCAAGAACAAATTGAGGCAATTGCCATTCAAGAGATCTGAATGCTGCTGAGTGAATACACCTGAAAGTCCCATTCACACTCTATTTGGAGCAAATTCATAGCTGTCGACTTGGCAAAAGTGTTACATTTCATATTCCAATACACAATAACTCATCTTAGTCGAGTTGCCTGTAGATTTCTAAACATGAAACGCCAAATTGCTGTCATTTTTATTTCATTACGAATACTCTGCCTAACCTCATTTTTGTATGGTGTCAGAATACAAAATTTGGAAAGGGAGAAGGCAAAACAAACACAAACCCAGAACAAATTTAGGCAATTGTCAATCAAGAGGTCTGAATCCTGGTGATTGAATACACCTGAAAATCCCAATCACACTCAATTTGGAGGGAATTCAGAGCTGTCCCCTCGGCAAAAGGGTTACATTTCATTTTCCAAAACACAAAACCTCATCTTGGCCGTGTTGCCTGTAGATTTCCTAGTATAAAATGCCAATGTGCTGTGTTTTTTTATTGTCTTATGAATGCTCTGCCTCACCTCATTTTTGTATGGTGTCAGAATACAAACTTCGGAAAGGAAGAAGGCAAAACAAACACAAATGCAGCACAAATTTACGCAATAGCCAATCAAGAAACGTTAACGCTGCTGGTTGAATACACCTTTAAATCCCATTCACACTCGATTTGGAGGGAATTCAGAGATGTCCACTTGTCAAAAGTGGTACATTTCATTTTCCAAAACACAAAACCTCATCCTGGTTGTGTTGTCTGTAGGTTTCTAAGCATGAAACACCAATTTGCTTTGTTTTTTTTGCCTTATGAATACCCGGCCTCACTTCATTTTTGAATGGTGTCAGAATACAAAATTTGTAAAGGAAGAAGGCAAAACAAGCATAAACCCAGAACAAATTGCTGCTGATTGAATACAGCTGAAAACCCCATTAACACTCGATTTGGAGGGAATTCAGACCTGTCCCCTTGGTAAAAGAATTCCAATTCATTTCCAAAACACAAAACCTCATTTTGGTCATGTTGCCTGTAGATTTCTAAGCATGAAATGCAAAACCCTCGTTTTTTATTGCATCATGGATACTCTGCCTCATCTCATTTTTGTATGGTGTCAGAATACAAAATTCAGAAAGGAAGAAGGCAAAGAAAACACAAACCCAGAACAAACTGAGGGATTTGCCAATCAAGAAACGTTAACGCTGCTGATTGAATACACCTGAAAATCACATTCACACTCAATTTGGAGGGAATTCAGAGCTGTCCCCTCGGGAAAAGGGTTACATTTCATTTTCCAAAGCACAAAATCTCATCTTGGTCGTGTTGCCTGTAGATTTCTAAGCATGAAATGCGAATTTGCTGTTTTTTATTGCCTTATGAATACTCTGCCTCACTTCATTTTTGTATGGTGTCAGAATACAAAATTCGGAAAGGAGGAAGGCAAAACAAATACAAACCCAGAACAAATATAAGCAATTGCCA
>JADBBT010002112.1:0-13372 GCA_015711505.1 Sylvilagus bachmani | reverse complement strand
CTCCCCCCTCCCTGCCCCCTCCCTGCCCCCTCCCTGCCCCCTCCCTGCCTCCTGGTGAGCTGGCTCAGCTGTCCCTGGAAATCAGGACACCCCCTCCATGCAGCCACAGAGGCTGTCTTCCCTGGGGGGCGGGGCCGAGCCCTGTCCTTGCCCCAGGGCAGCCTGGGCAAAGTCCACCCGAATTCCACCCACAGCTAGGCTCAGCCTC
Organism: Sylvilagus bachmani; assembly: GCA_015711505.1. NCBI lineage: Eukaryota > Metazoa > Chordata > Mammalia > Lagomorpha > Leporidae > Sylvilagus > Sylvilagus bachmani. Next base: position 13,164 of record JADBBT010002112.1, on the reverse strand, counting down.
CACATCCCCGCCTCCGCCCTGCACCCAGCCCACCCCTGCAGGGTGGACCCCCCCCCCCAGCGCTGGCAGCACCAGGCAGAGTGGGTGCAGGACCTGGCCCGGGCCCAGGGTCCCTCTCTGGGGTCACTGGCCCGGGGCTGCTTCGGTCAGCTGCAGGGCTGACAGCCTGCGCACTCAACAGGAAAACTCCCGGAGGGCGGAGTCGCTCACCCACGGCCCCCGCCTCCCCGTGAGTCACCCCCCCAAGCCCAGTCCACGGATCCCACGTCACACCTGCCGCCAGCCGTCCGGCTCCACCTCTCGCTGCTCCGACCAAGCCCATTTGGCTGTCCCGCCGCGGGCGCCCCTGCCCTGGCCCCGCAGGTGCCCGAGCGCCAGCGCTTACCTGGGCAGCAGGGCGGGGAAACGCCCTGTCCTCCGCTGCTGCTCCCGGGGTGCCCTGGAGAGGCCCGCAGCGCAGGGTCCCGGCCGGCCAGGAGGGTGCACAGGACAAGCCTGGAGCAGGGAGGAGCCGCCCGCCCGCCCCGCCCCTGCCAGGAAGGGGCTGAGCGCCTCCAGGCCTTTCCTTCTCCTTATCGGCTCTGGGGCCGGCATTCCCCAGCAGGGCGGGGAGCAGAGGCAGCTGCGGGTGGGGCGGGAGCTCCCGGCCGGCGTGCAGGCAGCTTTGGGGGCGCAGGTGGCTCTCACCTCAGAGGGCGGGGCCATGGCACAGCTCAGCTCAGGGGCAGGGGTTCCTCCAGCCGGAGCCGGAGCCTTGTGCTCAGCGAGCATGAACTGAGCGCCTACTGTGTGCCTCAGCGAGCAAGGACTGAGCGCCTACTGTGTGCAGCAGGCACCTGCTCCGCCATGATCAGCCTGGTCCCTAACTCGCTCAAGGTGCCGGTCAGGTGAACGCCTGGGAGGCTACACGTCCCCGAGTCCCCACTCCCCCAGGATCTCCCAGGCGTGTGTGCGTGCGTGTGCGTGTATAGGCCTACACACGGAGGTGCCCCTCCCTGCGGGGCCCCAGTCTGCTCCTGTCAGCCCCTCCCAAGCTCCCACTATGAGTAGGGGGAAGGGGAGGACCCGGCCCGGGCCCACCACTGCCCTCTAGTGGAAACCGGGAGACTCAGCCCGCATGGGCACAGGCGAGGACCCCTCCCCGGGACCAAGGCTGAGGCTGGGGGTGGGGGGCTGTCCCTGTCCCTGCAGCCGCCCCCTTCCACCGATGAGCCAGCGACGTAGCTCGCCCGGGCAGTGTGCGCTGGAGTCCACGTGGTCTCCCCGGTCCCCAGGCAGCAGGATCAGTTCAGATGGGTCCTGAGCAGGTGCGGGCCTCTGCTGGCAGCCAACGCAGCCCTGCACGCGGAGGAAGACGCTAGGGGGCGACAGAGAGGCAGCCCAGCGTCGCATGCGCTGGCCCACAGCTGGGCCGGCGGCCAGACACTGGCGACCTGTCTCTAGAGGCTGGGTTCGGGGTGACCGGTGTGCCCAGGTGAGGGCCCTGCAAGGCTGCTGGAGGCCGGGAGAGCAGGCGCTCCACTCCCCAAGCATCTGGTGAGTGACCCCGGGCAGATGCCCCGCCCCAGCCCGGGTCACAGCCGTGATGCCAGGGCAGGATCCGGGCTTCCTGAGAGCCAGAGGAACCTGGTTTCTGACCCACAGAAACTGCATCAAAACGAACGCTTTTGGTGTCTGCCACGAGAAATCCAGGGTTCATCCCTGACCACCAGGCACGGACTGTGATTAGGGCGGAAGCCCAGGGGAGGTGGCGCCAGCACGCCCGGGGGGCCAGGTCCGAGGCATGTAAGCCCCTGAACCGAAGCCTGAGGCCCCGTCCACGGCCCTGGCTGATGGATGCCCCTGGCACATTCCCGTGGCTCCTCTGCGGCACTCGTCTCTGGCATAGGTGTACACAGTAGGTGCTCAATGAATGCAGCCCCTCACCTTGGCCTCAGAGCTGGCCACGCGCTCCTGACGCTCCCCCTGTCTCTGTGGCGTGGCACGAAGTCCAGTCAGAGGAGGGGCTCCCCCGAGACCTGCCGGTGTGGGTCCCACCTGGGGCCAGGCCCACCACTCGCCTTCAGTCCTTGGGAGCAAACCCAGCTCCAGGGCTGCCCAAGTCAAGCCAGCGTCAGGGCCAATCGGCGCACCCGTGCCCCTCCCCGGGCTGCCTGCAGGACCGGGAGCCGCAGGTGTGCAGGCGGGGGCGTGGCCCCGAGCCGGGCTCAGAGCCGGACGTCACACACTGCTTTTACCCCAGCTTCCACGGGGCACCGTTTTAATTACTGAGCGGCTGGAGCGAGCCCACAATGAAATCATCTTTAATTTGCTTCTCTGTTTGGCCCTGCAGTGGATCGATCCTCGGCTGCGTCGGGAGGTGAGGACTGGAGGAAGCAAGCCGCAGCGTGGCTCGGGCCGCCCGAGGGCCCGGTCCCGTGGGGCTCCGGCAGCCGTGTGCACTGCCCGCCGCGTCCTGCAGGGAGCCCAGAGCAGGGGATGCCTTCTGTCTGCACCAGGCCAGGTGAGCCCAGGGCTTTTCTCTGGAGAGGCAACTTGTGGGCATCCTGAGAGGACCCGGGAGGGGCAGGGAGGCAGACGGTGCCCGGGAGCTGAGCACCCGTGGGAACCGTGGTGTGGGAGACGACGTGCCTCGGAGGTAATGGCATATCCAGGGAAGGGCTGGGCCACAGCCCAGACCGCGCCTCCCGCCCGCGCCATCTGCCAGCACTCTGCATTTGGGCAAGCGAATGCCTCGGTTTTCCCATCTGTAAAATGGATGGGGATGAAAATAATAATAGATTCTCCAAGATGTCATTCACGAGACACGGGGCGGGCGGCCCCAGGACATGGCGCCCTGGCCGGGACTGTTGGCCTCTCCTGGCGCGGGCCCTGGCTTCCCCCTCCAGGAGTGTTTCCCACGCATCTCTGCTCTCTGGCCCCTGAGCCAGCCTCGGCATGGAGTTCGCCCCCCTGGGGTTCACACAGAACCTCGCCATGAAGGCTGCTGCCCGATACACACAGCCCGCGGGTTACTGGCCCCTCCCGACCTAGCCTCAGGAAACCCAACAAAACCCACCTGCCCCAATCCCTGGGAGGAGGGCACCTGGGGTCCTGGCCCAGCACTCCCCTGGCCCCGCCCCCGCCAGCCAGCCCTGCCCTCATCCCCTCCTCCCTGGGCCCCGCCCAGCCCTCATCCCCCACCCAGGCCCGGTCCAGCACTGGTCCTCCCGCACTGCTGGGCTGGCCCGGCCCTCCACACCCTGCGGAAGGGCAAGGGGCATTGTCAGGACAGAGGAGCCCAACACTGAGTGGATGCGAAGGCCCCGGGCGGTGACAGGGCCTGGGCTGGACAGGCTCACGGATCACCTGGAGGTCGCTGGGACGAGCCCTGAGGCACCCGTGGGCTCCCAGCCTCAGCACAGGGCCTGGGTTCCCGTGGACGGAACCCCAGGTTACAACCGTGGGGGCCGCAGGAAAGCAGAACCTGGCTTGGGACGCCTTCACCCTGGGCCCCACCAGGACCTCTCGGCACAACCCACACCTGCACCCAGTTCTCAGGAACCCGAGGAGGTGCGATCCCCAGGCCCCTGGGACTCTGACGCCCCTCCTTCTCCCGTGCTCCCCGTCACCAGCCTGCTGGCCGGGGCTGTGCCGAGCACTGGGTCCTGATGCTGGGAAAGCCGGACGCAGCCCCTCTGAGGGTCCCCCAGGCCCCAGCGAGGGCCAACCCCAGCGGAGGCAGGAGGCAGAGTGCTCCAAAGCCCGGTCTGGGATGGCTCCGGTGGGTGGCGCCCGAGGGGCGGAGGGGGCTTCCCTGAGGCACCCGGCCACCTGGGGGCCCCACCCTCTCGACCTCAGCCCTGCTCCAAGGCCACGGGAAAGACCGGCAGGAGCAGTGGGGTGGAGGTCCGCACAGGTGCAGCGAGGGCGGGCCTGGGGGTCCCTGCCTGGGGCATTCGCCCTTGTGCGGCTTGAACACACCCCCCATCCCCATGGAGCCTGCAGAAGCCCCCAAGACAGGCTGGGTCCAAACACTGGGAGGGGCGGGCTCCCTGCAGGGCAGTCCTTGGCTGATGTGGGAGGTGGCTCTGCCCCCCCTGCGCCTCCCCCCCCCCCCCGTCCTCCTCCTGCACATACACCCTCCGAGAGCCGGCTCTCTTTCAGATGCCCCAGCAGATACGCAGAGGGGCCGTGAGCCCCCGAAGACCCTCCGATCGGTCCCCTGGAAGAGCAGGTGGTGGCCAGGTCAGGGACGAGCACACGCCCCCTCCTGCACTGGGGCAGCCATCGGTGCCGGGGACGGAGGGCTGGGCCGGCGGAGGAGGTGCGGGAGAGGCCAGCGCTGGAGGCAGGAAGACCTTCTCCCTGCTCTCTCCGTGCCAATGGCGATCGAAGTCGCTGTCAGTCACCAGCGGCAGCTCTGAAATGTGTCGTCGGGTTGTGCACGGCCTCCGACCCAGCAGCCTGGAGAGCACGTATGGCCACCGGCAGGACGGGAGGCTGAGGCCATGCCTGATTCGGGGGGGGGGGGGCTGGGAGCCCAGGTCTGGTTCTGTCTGCTCAGATCACCCAGCGCTCCCCCGAGGGCCTCACCAGGGGATGCCACACGGGCAGCAGGGCCTGGGCCAGCCCCCTGCTGGTGACCTGGAGCAGGACCACTTCGGGGCTCTGTTCCTGCTCTTAGGAAAGGCGGAAGGCGCCAGAACCGGAACCGCAGGACGCAGTCCGGGTGGAGAACGGCTGACGCCCCAGCCCCGGCCCCGGCTGCTCAGAGAGGGGCTGGCTCCCCTGGGAGGCCTGGGGCGGCCCCACAGCCGGTCACCAGCCCATGCAGGGCCGAGTGCGCCCAGTCCCTGACCCAGGAGCTGGGGGTGGGGGTGGGCGACGCTTCTCCCTGTAGGAAGTGCGCCTCAGAAGCAGCACCAGGGACAGCTGCTCAGGGGGCTTGTCCGCGGCCCCCAGGCCCCACGAGCGGTGCAGGGAGCCAGGAGCCAGCGCCCTTCCTGGCACCTCGTCCGTGACGTGGCCCCTGTGTTCTGGGCAGAGACGCCAGTGGGCAGGCACCGGAGCCTACAGGTGCAGGCACAGCCACTGGCCGGGCCTCCTGGGCGTCCAGTTGTGTGGGCTGGGGACCCAACTCCCCTGGGAACCACAGTGCCCCCTGCCTCCGCTAGCAGCCCCTGTGGGGGACGGGATGCTGCTGAGAGCGCCCAAGGTCCACCCAGCCTCGGTGTCGCCCTCAGCCCCCGCGTGCTCGCTGCCCACGTCCTTGATGACCGCACCTCCATCGGCCAGGGCCCAAGCCAAGCGCTCTTGGGCCTGCGTCGTCGTGCAGGGCCAGGTCCCTGGGCGCCCTCCAGGCCCTGCGACGCGCCTGCCCCGGCCTGGCTCTCCGCAGCCGGCCTACACCTCCCTGTTCCTGGACCCTTGGCGTGGGCGCTGGGTGTCACCGGGCCTGGACCCCGACGGGGCAGGACACCGCCTCCAGGCGCTTCCTGCTTGGGTTCCCTGCGCACCAGTTCGAGCCCCTCCGTGGGGCGTCTCAAAATCCTGCCCGCGCCCTGCCCTCCCCGCCTGTTTCATTTTCCATAAGCCCGGAGAGAGGCGGGGGTCGGTGCGGGGCCCGAGCGCGCGCCCCACCGGGCCCCAGGTTCGCTCAGGCCGCGGGGAAGGCTCTGCAGGGCCGCGCCCTCGTGCGCCTGCGCGCTCCGCAGCCCCGCCGCGCCCTGTCGTCCGCGCGCACGGCGGCCTCGGCGCCCGCACTTCCCAGGGCGCGCCCCGCCCGCGCGCGGCTCGGGGCGGGGCGGGCCGGGGGCGGCCGGGGGCGGGCCGGGGGCGGGGCTGGCGCGCGGCGGCGCTGCGGCGGCGCTGCGGGCGGCGCGGGCCGTGCGCGGAGCCGGCCGGCGAGCCCGGAGGACCGCGCGGGCGCGGCACCTGCGGCTGGGACGTCTGGCGGCGGCGGCGGCGCGGGGGCCGCCCCACTGCGGGCCGCCGCTGAAATGAGCGCAGGTGGGTGTCGGGGCCGGAGGGGGGCGGCGCGGGAGCGCTGGGTCTTTCTGGGACTGCACCTGCAGCGCGGGTCAGTCGCCCACCGGCTGCTCTCAACTTCGCTCTGCGTCTTGCGGCTCCTCGCCCCTGCGCCCAGGGCGCGCAGCTCGGTGGCTCGGGCGGGGGACCCCTTCCCTCCGCACGGGGGGCGGCGGCGGCGCAGCGCTGTCTGGAAGGCGCCTCTTCCTTGCTTCTCCTGGGGGTCCCGGCTGGCTTCAGGCTGCAGGAGGGAGGGGCCGGGGTCGAGTGAGGGCACGGGGGGCCACCCCCCCCCCCCCCGCAGACCTCGCCACCGAGAGAGGTGAGGTGGTAGGCGCGGTTTTGCCGCGGGGGGCGCCGCCCTTGCCTGGCTCTCGCAGCGCCTGGCTGGGTAGCGGCAGGCCGACCCTCAGCGCCCGGGCCTGCCGCGGCGGGTCTGGGGACTCGGAGCCCTCGCCTGGCAGGCCCGGCCGCGTCCCCGTCTGTCCTCTCCCGGTCACACGCACCCGCCGCCGCCGCCGCCATCCAGCCGCGTCTGGAGCTGCTGGGGAAACTGAGCCGACATCGGGGTTCCTTGGTGCGCTGTTGAGGCGCCTCCAGGGGCGGGCTCGGGGCTGGGGGTTCGGCCTCACATTGCCCGGCAGGGAGGGGCTGTCGCCCCGTTTTGAGTCACTTGCTGGGCCCCCACGGTGGGGCGAGGACTCGAACCCGGGCCTCCTTAACTCCAGTGCTGGCTCCTGGGAGCCTGTCTGGCCACAGACTGCAGCATGGCCTCTGGCCACAGTGCAGAAACCAGCGGGGAGGCCAGCGCCCCGGGAGTCAGCGCTGCGAAAGAATGTGTCCGGCTACAGAGGCTGGCCTGTGGGGGCGGGGCTGTGTTTTGGGGGACCCCTCCCTCCCCCACAGGGAGGAGGGGCTGCTCCGCAGTGGGCGTCCGTCCAGAGATCAGGCGGCGGGCAGGGTCCTTTCTGAAGTGCAGCCGTGGTCTGGGGGTGGCTGGGGAGCAGGGACCCCGAGACCTGGCCGGGCGTCCAGACGGTGTTCTGGGGCAGTGGGGTAATGGCCGGGTGCACACAGGGTAATCGCAGGCTTCCTGCGGCCGTAATTGGTACCTCCGGCCCCTCCTGTAATCACCATCGCACTGTCATTCCCGGAGGAGGGGTGTGTGGGCCCCGGGGCTGGGCTGCTGGAGGCTGGGGCCTGCCTGGCTTCTGCCAAGCGCGGCGCCGTGGTCGTCCCAGGGTCGCTGGGTACGACGGGAGACACGCCACGCGCAGGGGCCCCTCCTCGGCTTAGCTGGCCGCCGCTGGGTGGCCGTGAGCGCCTCAGTCCCTTGGAACGGGGGCACCTCGCGTGCTCCCCATGCACCTGTCACTCGGGCCCCTGCGCCGGCCCACAGCACGGCTCTCACCCTCACCCACAGTGCAGGGTGGACAGTGTGGCCCCTCTCGTGTCGGGTTGCTGGCTACAGCTGGCAGGTCAGGAGCGTCCTCCGTCCACACGGGCAGCCAGGCAGGGCTCCCGAGGCCCTCCCACGGAAGGCTGGCACCGTTCCCTCTCAGGGCCGCCAGGTATGGCTGACCATCCCCCGGCCGCGTCTCCAGCCTCCCGGGGCGGGGCAGGGGGCAGATGGTCAGAGCCGCAGGATACCTGCCCCGGCCTCCTGACCAGCGGCTCCCCTTTGTGCCACCAGGGCTGTGCTGTGCCCTCTGCCTGCCCGCGCAGGGCCCGGGTGGGAATCCCGGCCTGCGGTTGCCCTGGCCTCTGCTGCCCGCTGATTGCAGGCGTCCAGGGAGAGTGTGACCGGCCCAGGGGAGGTGGGGGGTGCGTTCTGGGTCAGATCCGCCTGACTCTGGAGCCGAGCACCCGCGGGGGGGCTCTCTGCCTGTTTCCCCAGGAGTGCGGAGAGGAGGCAGTGCAGGTGGTGACCCCAGCGGCGAGAGCGCGGCCAGGGTGGGGGAGGGGTTTCCAGTGCCAGCTCTGCCCCCCCCCGGGCACCGGTGCCCCGAACAAGGCCCACCTGCCCTCTGACCCGGCCGATCCTTGGATTCCTCCAGCTGGCAGGGGGGCGGGGCGGGAGTGGCGGTCGCTTGCTTCCGTGACAGAGGAGGGCGGAGGGCGGGTGGACACTGGGAGGCAGTGGTGCGGGCTTGGCTGCATCCCTGGCGCCTGGCGGACACCTGGATTGAGCTCCGGGCTCCGGCTTTGGCCTCAGCCTGCTCGAGCCCTGCTGGAGCGTTCTGGGGGTGAGCTGGCAGAGGGAGACACTCGTCTCTGAAACAAATAAACCAGCAAGAGCGAGCGAGTGGCACAGGAGAGGCTGCGTCTCTGCAGTCGGGGCTCAGGGCAGGCCTGCTCCCGTCCTCGTGCGGCCGGCCCTCTGTGCCTCTGCCCTCCTCCCCTGCTCCTGGGAGGATGCGGGCTGCTGGAGCAGGGCCCACCTCTGCCCTCACTTTCCCCGAATCGCCTCGTTGAAGGGCCCACCTCCAAACAGCTCCTGGGACAGGCAGCCGTGGAGGGGGCCCTGGCCAGCCAGGAGCAGGTGGCGAGCCAGCATCCTCTGTCCCCTGGCTGCAAGGGGCACCTCTGGGGTGCTCCGGTCCAAACCTGCCCACGTGCAGAGGGGGAGCCGGGTCCTGGAGGAAGGAGAGGCTGTGGCGGCGCCGGACCCGAGCCCTGGAACTCTGACCGTGGGCGCAGGCGTGCCTGGGACAGAGCTTTCTTCCCTGGACCCGACAGGAGACAAGGCTGCAGCACACACAGCTGCAGGAAGGAGAGTGATGGCTGTTGCTCCTCCCGCCAGTCGCTCATGCCGCAGGCACAGCTCAGTGCCCACTGTGTCCACACCGTGCTGGGGCCAGTGTGCTGACCTGTGTCCACACCACACTGGGGACAGTGTTCCGGCCTGTGTCCACACTGCACTGGGGACAGTGTTCCGGCCTGTGTCCACACTGCACTGGGGACGGTGTTCCGGCCTGTGTCCACACTGCACTGGGGACAGTGTGCTGACCTATGTCCACACTGCACTGGGGATGGTGTTCCGGCCTGTGTCCACACTGCACTGGGGATGGTGTGCCAGCCTGTGTCCACACCGCCCCAGGGCTTAGGAGTCAGCATTGGCCAGGAACAACTAAATCTCCAGGGGAGACATTCAGGTTAACCTGGAATGGGGCAGAATTTTTCTAATCATTTATTGTTTTACTGGAAAGGCAGATTTAGAAGATTAGAGGGCGTGAGAGATGTCTGTTGCTGGTCACTCCCCCAAAGGCCCCAACAGCCAGGGCTGGGCCAAGCTGAACTCGGGAGCCTGGAGCTCCATCCGGTCTCCCACATGGATGCAGGGGCCAAGCACTTGGCTGTCTTCCGCTGCTTTCCCAGACACATTAGCAGGGAGCTGGATCAGAAGTGGAGCAGCGGGGACTCAAACCAGCGCCCATACGGGATGCCAGTGCGTGTTGCACGCAGCCGCTTAACCCACTGGCCACGGCGCCAGCCCCAGGACAGACTTGTGATGCGAGGAAAAAACACTTAAGAAAGCCAGTGCCGTGGAAAGCCCGGCAGAGGGGAACCTTGTGCGGGTGCACGCTCTCAGCGGTGCACCAACCATGCAGACGTAAAACAGATGGACGGGCCCCGTGCGGCCATGGACGGGGCCCAGGTGTGGCGGGAGCGAGCAGGGCTTCCCCTGTGCTCCGTGGGTTTGCAGGGGAGGGCAGGCAGAAGGCGAGCGCTGCTTCCCGCTCCCAGACTGTGACTCGGGCACAGGGCAGACTCCGGAGCCAGCACGGGTGCCCCTTGTCCCTGCGTGGCCGTGTTCTGGGTGAGGGCCTGCAGACAGGGCCTCCTGGCCCAGGAGAGGGAGGGATGGCTGTGACCCTGGGCCCTCCGCTCAGCCTGGCCCTGCCCTGTTCCCGGATGCTCCCAGCCCAGCCCCCGGGGCCCTCCGATGCTCTGTGGCTCCTGTCAGCGCGGTGCCTGCCTGGCGGCCCTGGCGAGCCTTTAGAGCCAAGTCTGGGGTGGAGGCGTACTGGGAAAGCAGTCTGAGCGCCCCAGGCCGGGGCGGGTGTGCGTCCGGCCAGGCTGCCATCCCCTAGCCCGGGCTCTCGGAGCTGGCAGGAGGAAGTCGGCAAGGCCAGGCGACGGGGACAGGGGCTGGGGTCTGCCCGATGGAAGCGGCCTGGCCTGCCACTGACCCTTCTCTGCATGTCCGGCTCTGTGTGTCCTCCAGGCCGGGCCGGGCCCGGTTGCTGACAGCAGCAGCTGCAGGAACTCCGGCTTGCTGGCCCGGTGCCCACCTGGGCCTGGAGTGCGTGGCCCCTTCCCGCTGCACAGCAGTGCCTGGAGCAGTGGGGCCGCCATCCGGCCCCTGCCACCTGCTGGCTCTCCGACCACGGGCGTGCTCCGTGCTGCCTCTGGGGCTGCCTCGCCCAGGGTTCTGGACAGCGTCCTGGGTTCCTGGCTCGGGACTGCGTCGAGGTGGGGAGACGTGGGCGGTGCCCCCGGGCAGCCTGCTGTCTTTCCCAATGATCCCGGGGCTCTGAGGGCCTGGCAGTCTGTCAACCAGGGTGATGTGGCTTTCCCAGGTCCCGGGGCGCCAGTGCCCAGGGGGGCAGCCGGAGTCACTTGGTCTTTGTTTACTGGAGACATTTTTCCATTGCATGGAGGCTCGGGGTGTCTAGGGTGTCGGGCAGTGCCCGGGCAGTACAGGCTTGAATGTCACAGCAGCTGTGGCTCCGTGTGCTCCCTCTGGGACCCTGGCCAGATGCCCCAGGGTCCTAATGACACTTCAGGGCTGCTGTTGGGGTCCCCATTTACATATGGGGAAACCGAGGCCCCGGGGATTCTGCCGGCTGCCTGGTGTCCCACTACCCTATGTGTCAGAGCTGGGATCTAAGCCCCCGAGGGCCTGGCAATGCCCCAGACACGCATCTGCCTGGCTGGGTGGGCTGTGTCCCCTGTCTGTCCCTCTCCTGGATGGGTCAGCCAGCCCGATGGGGTTTGCCACGTCCTGGCTGGGTGGGCGGGATGAGGCTTAGCCCACCGTCTTGTTGGGCCACGAAGCCACGTTCCCCTCTCCCAGGTGTGGCACGGAGCTGGGAGGGCAGGTCCATGCTGTCTCCTCTGCCCGCCCTGGGGTCCTGCCTGCGGACACTGCACAGCCCCAGGCACCCATCAGGGCCCCGAGAGAGACTTTGCCACCTGCAGCCCTCCTGCGTCTCTCAAACCTGAGCCTCTGCTCCGTGCTGCCCCCTCCTCACCCCAGGTCTGAGCCGACACGGCGGGGCTGTCCCGGGGCCCGTCTCCCCGCCCCCATCTCTCAGCCCCTCACCTGCACCGGTGTGTGACTGTGTGAGTGTCTTCTCTCTGTGTGCCTCAGTGTAGCTGTCTGTATAATGGGCCATTGCACCCTCGGGTGTGTGGCCGGCTTTCCTCGGGCCCACGTGGCTGGGTCGGGGGCAGAGCTGTCACTTTGGGCACCGCTGCCGTGACGGCCGAGCTCCTGCCTGGTGAGGCTCCCCAGTGTGGCTGTACACCTGACTCCTGGCGGGGAGAGGCGGGGGTAGAAGGAGGGCTTTGACCTCTGATGCTGGTTTCTTTTCTTTACTTTTGATTCCGTGAACAGGGTGACTGCTGGGCGCTCCTGGCCCTCGGCGGGCTCCAGGCAGGCAGAGCAGCAGGTGGACGATAAGCAGAGGGTGGGTGGCGGCTTCGTGCATTGCCCTTGGCCCAAGACTCCTGGGGGGTGGGTGCGGGAGTCCAGCTGCCATGCAGTGGCTTTGGTCTTGGGCACACCAAGCCGGGTCCCAGCTGTAGGCAGGTGACTGCTGCCTGCCTCAGTTTCCCCACCTATAAGAAGGTGGTGCTGACACCTGCCTTGGGGCTTGGAGGGGATAAGTGAATGCCCAGGGCCTGAGGCCATGCAGCCACCAGGAGGCAGGTGAGCCAGCGCCAAAGCTGCCCCTGCGTGTCCCGCCCGGGCGTGTATCTGCCACCTTCCTCTCGGCCCCGCCCCACCTCAGGCCTGTGCACACGTGTGCCTGTGCCACACTGTGCTGAAGCCACTGGAATGAGGGCTCCTGGTGCTGAGCATGACCTGGAGCTGCGTGAGAGCTCACGGGAGGGCGTGTGCGGGGTCTGCACACTCACGGGAGGGCTGTGCGGGGTCTGTGCACACTCACAGGAGGGCGTGTGTGGGGTCTGAGAGCTCACGGGAGGGCGTGTGCGGGGTCTGCACACTCACGGGAGGGCTGTGTGGGGTCTGTGCACACTCACAGGAGGGCATTGCAGGGTCTGTGCACACTCATGGGAGGACTGTGTAGGGTCTGCACACTCACGGGAGGTCGTGTGTGGGGTCTGAGAGCTCATGAGAGGGTATGTGCAGGGTCTGTGCACACTCACGGGATGGTGTGTGCAGAGTCTTTGCACACTCACGGGAGGGCTGTGTGGGGTCTTGCACACTCACGGGAGGGCTGTGCGGGGTCTTGCACACTCACGGGAGGGCAGTGCGGGGTCTTGCACACTCACAGGAGGGCGTGTGCAGCATCTGTGCACACTCACGGGAAGGTGTGTGCGGGGCCTTGCACACTCACAGGAGGGCTGTGTGGGTTCTGTGCACACTCACGGAAGCGTGACGCCCTGACTGCCATGTGTGTCCTCTCACAGCCCTCGAGGCCGGGGCCCGACGCAGCGTCGCTGGGCTGAAGCCCCCGCTCAGGGAGGAGACTCACCGCCCGCTCCTGCCGCGCTGGTGCCGCCGCGTTCCTGGGCTGGGCCCACGTCTGCGCGGCCCACGTGGCCGTGTCTGTCTCCTGCCGCCTGCTTCCTCCAGCGACGCAGGGGACGGTGGCCTAGCCCCCCTGCGCCCCAGGCCCCCTGCGCTCCAGGCCCCCTGCGCCCCAGGCCCCCTGCGCCCCAGGCCCCCTGCGCTCCAGCCCCCTGCGCCCCAGGCCCCCTGCGCCCCAGCCCCCTGCGCCCCAGCCCCTGCGCTCCAGGCCCCCTGTGCTCCAGGCCCCCTGTGCCCCAGCCCCCTGCGCCCCAGGCCCCCTGCGCCCCAGCCCCCTGCGCCCCAGCCCCCTGCGCCCCAGGCCCCCTGTGCTCCAGGCCCCCTGTGCCCCAGCCCCCTGCGCCCCAGGCCCCCTGTGCTCCAGGCCCCCT
>JADBBT010002111.1:0-13372 GCA_015711505.1 Sylvilagus bachmani | reverse complement strand
CTTAATGTGCTATACATTGTGAATTAATACTATAACTAGTACTCCAACAGTATTTTTCACTTTGTGTTGCTATGTGAGGGCAAACTGTTGAAATTTTTACTTAATATATACTAAACTGATCTTCTGTATATAAAGAGAATTGAAAATGAATCTTGATGTGAATGCAAGGGGAGAGGGAGTGGGAAAGGGGAGGGTTGTGTGTGGGAGGGAAGTTATGGGGGGGGAAGCCATTGTAATCTATAAACTGTATTTTGGAAATTTAAATTCTTTAAATAAAAGCGTTATAAAAAAAAAAGAAAGTTTAGTAGAAGAACCGTGGGATGGTGGAGAGGTGAACTGTGCAGAGGTGGCTGGCAGGAGAATTAGCAGCAGACAATGGAAGGGCAATGTCCTACGTGAACAGAGCACTGAAGGGCAGCTGCTCACACCACAGCACCTTCAGTCCTGAAAGAACAGAGTTGGCCTGTTAGTAACAGCCCAAAGAGTAGTACAACATGCCACCCTCCAGGATCCTACTTTTCGATTCCCTGGGACTGTGATATGTTTTATATTGGGGGGGGGGATTTGAGAGACATTTTATCAGCAAATGTCAGTGTCATGATGTGAACCCAGCTTATATTGTAATGTTTCATTATGATCATAATTTTTGTATTTACCTGTGAAATAGATTATCACATTATATATCCTATTTTCTGTTCCTATGTTTTGCTCTTAACATACAAACAAACCTGACATTTCTTTTGAAGTCTTACTTGACTCATTCAAAAAGGACAGGTAAAGAATTCCTTCTTTGTGTTAAAAAAAGTATATATAGACATATTAATACTTATAATACTTCTAAAAGAGTTGTATTTCATTAAAGCAGTGACAATATACAAATAATTGTATAGTGAAATTATATAAAAGCAACTGGCACATGGTAGAAAATAAAGAATAGATAGGTATATAAAAAGATGATGGATAACTGATAGATGGATTGATGGTTAGATAGATACAGATAGATTAAATGACTCCTAATGTCCATTCCATTAGGGATGTTTATGTGTTTTTGACTGTTAGAATTAACTCTCATTATTGAAAATATGCAAATATCTTCAGACATCTTTTACACTTGAGCTGAAATAAAAAAATATACTAAACATTATGAGATGGCAGCTCTCACAGGACTAGAGTACAATTTTATAGCCTTGAGACACTAAAATAAGCTCTGAAAAATTCTAGAGGCTTGGGGCCGGCGCTGTGGTGCAGTGGGTTAATGCCCTGGCCTGAAGCACCCGCATCCCATATGGGCACTGGTTCAAAACCCACTTCCGATCCAGATCTCTGCTATGGCCTGGGAAAGCAGTAGAGGATGGCCCAAGTCCTTGGACTCCTGCACCCATATGGGAGACTGGAAGAAGCTCCTGGCTCCTGGCATCAGATTGGCTCAGCTCCAGCCATTGCGGCCAATTGGGGAGTGAACCAGCGGATGGAAGACCTCTCTCTCTCTCTCTCTCTCTCTCTCCCTGCCTGTCCTCTCTCTGTGTAACTCTGACTTTCAAATAAATAAATAAAAATCTTTAAAAAAAATTCTAGTGGCTTAAGAAAGATCCTAGTTCAGAGCCAGACTCAACCAATATAGAATCTGAGGATCAGGAAAAAGGGCTTGTAGATTGTATTCTAACATATTAATTTCTGAAGTTATTGACAGAGAAAAAATTTTGGATTGAGACAAGAATCATTCAGAAAATTGGTGCACAGTGGAAAAGGCATCAGAGTTTTCTCCAGTAGAACCACGGTAATCCCAGAGGCTCCGGCCGTGGTCGCCATGAAGAACAGATATGCTATTTCCCTGCAGGCCAGTGCAGCAACCACAAAATACTGTTCTGGGAGACTCTTGTGAAAATACGGTGAGAGAAAACAGGAAGTAGGGGATAGACTCTCCCCCAAGAGAATGAAATCAATGGCATTGCTTCATGTGAGTGGCACCTATTCACCTGTTAATGACAGAGGAGGACAGTGGTTATGTGAAGGCGTGCTCAGTTCAGGCAAGGGCAGGCTGCTTTTCTTTCTGACTTGGAATGTGTCTGTTTCTTGGTTTCATATTGCTTGATTCCCAGTGTGGTATAAATATTCGTGTTGTGTGTTTGTTTATTTTCTGAAATCCCCTTGAGGTCAATAACCACGTCTTATGCCTGTACGAGGAACTACTTGTGGCTGCTTCTTTAGTTAAACACCCAAGCTCAATATACCCTCAGGGATGTGTGGTGCCCGCCTCGTGAAATCACGCATGCCATTTCATAGATCAGGAAAATGAGGCCTAGAAAGTGTCGTGGGCAGTTTCAGGTTGCACAGATAGTGAGTAAAAACGGTAAGAACATATCTTACCATGTTTAACATTTATGCTAGTGCTCTTGGCATCTCTACCTTTATTCCATCACATATCCACCTCTACCGTTGCAGAGGAAATAAGTACTGTCATGAATGTGATACAGTAGGCACACTAAGTAGATAAAGAGGCATAAACTAGCTCCCAATAAATGTGAATTTTTATTTTTAAAGCTACCTTTATTATGTATTAACATCAGAGCCATTTTAATAATTTCCAAAAGTTTATTAGCAGTGATGTGCTGATAAATCTCAAACAAGTTGCTCGCTCGCTCTCGCGCTCTCTCTTAGTTTTCTAGGGCTTTCAAAACATATAGCACTGTCTGGGCAAAACTGAACAACAGAAATTTAAATTCGGGAGGCTGGAGGTCCACGACCTAGGTGCTAGCAGGATCAGCTTCTTTAGAGGTTTTCGTCTTAGCTTGCAGAAGGCTGTCTTCTCACTGTCTTCACCTGGCCTTGCCACTCTGTGTATCCTAATTGTCTCTTCCCAGGAGGACACCAGTTAGGATTGGGGCCTGTCCTAGTAACCTCGTTTAAATGTGTTACTTCTTTTTTTCTCCCAGAAACCATTTATTTAAGGTGTAGGAACTTCATGCATTTCATAAATACAACTTTAGCAACACAGTGATAGTGAGTCTTCCCACTGTACCTGCCCTCCCACCCATACTCCGGCCCTTCTTTCTCCTTCCTCCCCTATTCTTATTCTTATTTTTTTACTAAGATCTATTTTCAACAACTTAATACACAGAAGATTAACTCTATACTAAGCAAAGATTTCAACAAGTAGTCCAAAAGTACAACCTTTCTCACTAGTGGGTTTTTTTTTTCTTTTGATTTCTTCTGTGACATAGTGTTCATTCAGGAGCATACTATTCAGTCTCCACGTGTTTGCACATGCTCAGAGACTCTTGAGTTGTTAACCTCCAGCTCTTATTACTTCTTTAAACAGCCTGTCTCCAAAATGCATCACTTTCTGAGACCTTGAGGGTTAAGACTGAAATAGATAAATTCGAGGGGAATCACAACTCAGGACGTACCACAATCTTTACAAAACAGAAAGAACAACAAAAAATGAAGAATCCTAAGATTGACATAGTGGCTGATTTCTGTTGGGGGTACGTACCACCTCAAGATGAATTTCAAACCACCATGATTATAAAACTGTGAGGAAGGGAAAGGTATACATTTGACTCCCTTGAGCTATTATGAGCTGGCTCCAGAATATGACTATTCAATCCTTTTGTTCTCAAACTAAACCATATTCAGGTCCCATCTTTAACTGAATCCAATTTCCATCTGCATGATCCTGGAAGGGGACCACGTAAGGAATCCCTTTGAAGATTCGGGGTTCTGAAAACTGGCTTAAATGACATGTGGTGTTAATTTGGGGGACTGGGAAAGTAGGTCATAGGCATCATGGAAATGCTGGTTCTGCTGGGGAATTTGATTGAGCCAAGCAAATGGGGTATTTGGAGGAGGGTATCTAGTCTGAAGGACAAGGTCACATGTAAGTGGTGAATCTCTCAGTTTTGGAATATTCTCTTGTCTTTATCTCTGTGAGATCATTCTGTTGTTTTTTTTTTTTTTTACCCCCAAAACTATGATTACAACTTCTGAGAATGATTAATATTGGTTAATATTAAGTGCCTAAAGCTTAGGCTTTGCATTCTTATTATACTTCACACTCTCGCCTTAGCATTTCATCTACATTGACTTATGATGCCATCTATGTGCCAACAGTTCTGTCTCTAGTCCTAAACTCTCTTCTGTAAATCAGACAATGTCTAGATTTAAGTGTCTATGTCTTTACTAACTGCATAGCATATGTCCAAAACTATGCACAAATTTCTGTCTAATTCCACTATCCATGAGCTTTTTCTCAGAAACAAGTCTCCTAATATCACGAAATACTCATTGAAGATGGAGTGAATAAATCTATTTAATTAGGAAAGAGGAGAGGAAGACATGAAGGACACACATACACAAACACACAGGACACACAGAGAGGGAATTTAAGGAAAAAACATTCAATTCTCAGAGTCCTGTGAGAACATACCAAAAATCTAACATTTATGTCCAGAATGAGAAGATTATACTTGTAGTTTTCTTCTGATGAGATTTTCAATATATGTATAAAAAATTGTGATATAAATATGACAAAAAAGTGGAGGTAAAGGCACCTATATGCTGATAAGTTTTCTATTTGGAATAATCAGATTTTAATTATAAGTAAACTTTGAAAAATTCAATACATACTGTAAATCCTGACACTGTTACTAGAAATTCAAAAAGATAGATTGAAAAGTCAATACATGGATTAAAATGAGACATAAATGATTACTGAAACCAAAATATACATTATATGGAACATTTACCAATGTAGATTTTACCATAAATAATAAAATATGATATAGCAAAAATTAAAATGATTTAAATCATAAGTGTAGTTTTATTGACTATAGTGAAATTAACAGTAGAAAATCAATATCAGAAAAGTAATTATAAAATCTCTAAAACATGAAAATTCAATAATGCATTCTTATATAATTCTGTTTATGAAAGAAAATATTGATAAATTGGTAAATTGATAAATTGAGAAAGAAACTACTAGGGAAATGAAAGTACAACCTGCTAACCACTGGAAAATATTTACAAATCATATTTTCAGCAAAGCACCTAATCTAGAATTTTTAAAGAACCCTCAAAATTCACCAATAAAAGTAAAAACCAGCAAAATATTTAAGCAAACATTTCACCTTCTAATGTTTAAGAATAGCAGATAAACACTGAAAAATATGCTAATTATCATCATCTACTAGAAAAATACGATTTCAAAGTGACAATGATACCATTGCTTAACTATGAGAATGGTGAAAATGAAGTTAAAATTAAAATATTGAAATACAAACTACCGTCAAGGATTGAAAGCAAATGAAACACACAATCATAGTAGGTTCACTTTAGAAAACTATTTGACAGATTTTTTTAAACAATTGTCAGCATATACTTTCCTAGATGAATAGCAGTTCCACCTCTAGGTATTTACTGAAAATCCACACAAATTTATAATCACATAAAATCTGTCACAAAATTTCATAGCAGCTCTGTTCTTACTGCCAAAGCTATAAAAAACCAAAATCTCTTTTCCTGAGTGAATGGCAAATAAACTGTGCTATATATATTCAACTAACTACTTAATAGTAACAAAAATAAGAAGCTATTGATACATAGATGAATCTCAATTCTGTATTACAGAAGTAAATATATTTCTTTAAGAGGTTATATAATGCTGGCAAAGATGTTGAAGAAAAGGTGCCCTAAAACACTGTCACTGGGAATGTAAACTAGTACAATCGTTATGGAAGACAATATGGAGATTCCTCAGAAATCTGAAAATGGACCTACCATATGATCCAAACATTCCACTCCTGGGAATCTACAGGAAATAAAATCAGCATATGAACAGTTATCTGCATGCACATGTTTAGAGTCGCTCAACTGGCAACAGATGAGATACGGAATGTAGTCTATGTGCTGCCGAAGCAAGCGCAAGCTATGGAATCTAACAAGATATCCATTGACTGATGATTAGATAAAGAAAATGTGCGTGTGCATGTGTATGTGTGTACGTATACATACACATATATGATGGAATACAACTCAGCTGTAAAAAAGATGAAATCTTGTCTTTCACAACAAAATGGATTCAATTGGAGACCATTATACTTAGTAAAATAAGTCAGTCTCAAAAAGACAATTATCACACATATTCTCTGATAAGTAGTTACTAACAGAGTACCAAAAATGCAATGTATATGAGTGAAATGGACATTTTGAGATTTGCTTATTGATTATAGCCCTGTGTATACTCCTGAGAAACACTGGTTTTCCTACTTACTGCTTCTTGAATTCTTTATGTAGTTTGGGGTTAATCCTGTAATTATCACATAAATTAAAAGTATTCCATCACAAAAAATAAAAAAAAAACAAGAAAATAAGAAGAAAGGAGGCTGGAAGTAATGGAGGGAGGAGAGGAGGATAGAGTGGGAAGTATTATGTTATTCAATCTATCTATCTATTTATCTATCTATCTGAAGTACACAAACTTTGATCGCTTTATAGAATTAAAAATATTTTAAATAAAAGTTTACATAAGAAAGCCCTCAAAGGCTTACTGGAAAATGGAATCAAATGTTAAAAATAATAAATGTTAAAGATAAAAAATGTAAACAACTCTTTAACATCAGCCCAACCAAATTCAAGACACTTTTGAAAGTTTTGATACCATCTATTCAGTCCATAACTAAAGAAATGAGGTTTCTGGGAATTTAGCCATGTAGTGAAGTCCTTTCTCATTATTAACCAAAGAAAAATGGGTGCCCTTTAAAAATTTTTTTCAGATTAAGTAAAAAATATATTAGAAAAATACAGATCAGGACTATAAAGTAAATGCCTAATAATTTCCCATGAAAACTCTTACAAAAGTGTTTTCATTTGATCACAGGCATAAACAGGAGCTTTGTTGGGGTGGAAAAGGACCATCTGGTGATGTTTTCCCTGGACATTCCAAAACAATCCAGTTGCTATGTCTTTACTCTTGACTTCTCTTCTTTTCCATACCTGGACTACTTCAGCCTCTAGGTAGCGGAGGGCAGAAGCAACAGCATCAGCAGTCACATCTGACTTTTCAGGCTCCTGTGCAGTTCTGTAGTTAAATCAGTTTTGAATTGCATCCCAGGGTTTGCCACCCTCACACTGTGGTAGCCCTTGGACTGTGTGTGCTCTGATCTCTATCAGCTTTGGGGCTGTACGTGTGTCTCTGGTTATAAGCTCTGAGAGCCTCTCTGTGGACTTGTGGTTGCACGTGCCAGCTCAATCATTGGGTGCCCACCCCACTCTCCTCATAATGGCACTTTTCAAATTTTCTAAAATTCCTTTGGGGTCTTTTTGAATTTTTGGTGTTGAGACTTCTCAGATGAGAAATGATAGCTCCACACAACTTCAAGCTAAGCATTCTGACTTTGAAATGCTCTCTATGTTATAAACCCTGTAATTTCAATAGCATGATAATCAACATTCTCAATTATAGAAAACAACAAAAAAGAGTATTGATTGATATAAAATAAGAAAAATTGTGTAGATTAACTCCCAGAACATAGTATAGTCTCAAAAACATTATTTGAATACTTTTAAGTAAAAATTAGTCCAATCATAAATTATTTGTGTCTGAATGAGAACATTAATAACTCTTTAATGTATATGATAAATTAATGAGAAAATAAATATATAAACACTCAAAATTATTAAATAATAATGCTATTGGACTTTCTTATTGATTAGTTTGTATAGCTTCTCTTTAGGTGACTGCTGATTTTGTCATTTTATAGTGACACTGACACGCATATACTCGTTTGTTTTAATCATATGTTTTTTCATGTTTCATTCACCAATTGAGAAAGAAGAACAGAGAGACAGAGGGAAATTATAGGAGAAATAGTAAAAATGTTTGTGAGGATTTCAGTCTTTAGCTCACAGCACCTACAATGTGTTGAACATTCACACTGTGCAATGGTTTGAAAGTGTTCCCTCAATGTCCATGTGCTGGAGACTTAATCCCTAAATTCACAAGTAAATGCTATTTGGAGATGGGACTTTGAGAATAACTAAGATTAGATGAGGTCCTGAGGGTGGGCCCTTGGGACGAGATTTGTGGCTTAATGAGAGGAGGATAGTGATCTGAGCTGGTGCATTGCTGTATTTCACCTTGTTGTGATGGGCAGGATGGCCCTCACAGCTGCTGAACATGGTTTTGCTCGTGCACTGCACAGCCTCCAGAACTCTCAGTCAGACACAACCTCATTCTTTATATAATCCACCCAGTCTCAGGTGTTTTGTCATTGCAACAGACAACGGTTAGGATAAGTAGGATCTGGGTTGTAGGTTTTTGGAGAAGTGGGTAAGATGGCCCTAGGGATGCCTGCAACACCTTTCAGAGTGCCTGGTTCAAGTCCAAGATCCCACACTTATGATCCAGGTTTCTGCTATTGAATGTACCATGAGAATGCAGATGATGGATCAGGTGCTTGGATTGCTGCCAATCTCATGGGAGAACTGGATTAAATATTGAGCTCCTGACTTTATTTTAGCCCAGTCTCAGCTGTTCTAGGCTTTTGAGGAGGGACCAGCAGATGCAAAGTTTGATGCAAGATTTCTCTCTGTCTCTCCATCTCTTTCTCTATTTTTCTAATCTTCAAATAAAATGAGAAATACATTTTAAAAAAACTTGAAGATACATTGGTCTCTAGGGATACAAAACTCTACAACATAATGTAAATGTTTCCAAAACAATAGCAAAAAATACAAGTAATGACTTTTTCATATAATTTTTATAATTTAAATTTCAAATCACCACTGCATGGTATAGGCATTCTTACATCCTCCATACATAAAGAAACTGAAGACTTTCAAACTTAAGTAAACTGTCTAAAATTTCATGGGTTGGTTGAGGCAAAATCAAGACAGGAGTAAAAATAACCAAAATGTAAAGTTCAATGCACCATGGAGTTCACATTGATGTCTCTATTGATCAATCCAATACTTATTCCACAGGCTCTTCCTCCCTGACTGATCAGCAGCATTTGACACTACTGAGCTGCCTGATCTTTGATGAACTCTTTGTGAAAGTCTCCAGCATGAGGCACTGACCTGGTCTACCTCCTGCTCTGGTGGATGCTCCTGCTTATTTCCATCTACTGTGTAGTCTTCATCTCCCTGGTAAAGCACTTGACATTCCGTTATTGTTCCCTTCCTCTCTTCACAGTCCATTCCTCAATGATGTAATTTATTTCCATTATCTTAAATACCTCCAACAGACAATTCTTCCAAAATTCAGGCTCATGGAATCTATTGAATATTTCTACTTGGGCACAAATCTGCTTCCACTTAACATGTATAAAAACGAGCTCTATATTTTGGTTTCAAACTTCACTTTCTGCACTATTTGCATATTCATTCAATATAAATTATCATTTCTAATGGATGCTCAAAATAAATGATCGGAGCATTTCTTGATGTTTCTCTCAAATCCTTCATTTGATCTGAGAGCAGATTGGATAGGCTGTTTTCAGAATATATCCAGAATGTGACCAATCTTCACACTTTCTATGGCTACCACCTGGTCTGAAATGATCTGATTGTAGATCAGGCAGGTGAGAAACACTGATTCAGCAGTAGTCTGCCTGTTCCTCCTGCAGCCTGGTGCCAAGTTCAGCCTCTCCTCTATTCAGCAGCTGGCTTATGCAGAATAAGCGGATCCTGCACTCTCTTCCTTCCAACATGAGTGACTTTCCATTTTGCTCATAAAGGAAGGAAAGAAGATGCCTATTGACAATGGGAAAGGCAATACTTGTGTGGTGGGAAAGGAGGCATGTTTGAAATCCCTGTAACTTCTTCTCAATTTTGCTCTGAGTCTAAAACTGCTTTAAAAAGTCCATCAAAAAAGAAAAAGAGAAAAAGTAATAAAATCCTTGCAGAAGCCTGTGATGCCTCTTACTATCTCATTGTCAATCACTGCTTCCTTCACTCTGTACTAGCAAGGCTGCCTCCTACTGCTTTTGCAAACATATTCAGTGTGACCCCACAACTGGGCTTTGCAACTGTGTTTCTGGAAATGTCAGATTTGATATATTCACATAGTTTACCCCATTTTAGGTCTTTAATCAAATTAATTTTTTTCAATGTCATGTCCACATACTAACCAGAGACTAATACTTCCCACTCTATGTTTTACTACTATTTTTATCTGTTAACATTTTATTTCAGAGTAGCTTTAAATGTACAAAACAAAAATTGAGAGGTAGAGCTATGAAGAGTTTCCATATACCTCTCACCTATGTTTCCTATTAATGTCTCATTATAATATCTATTAACATCTCAATATAATAATATTAATATTATTAATAATAATTAATGAGTCACAACCAGCTTTTCCTATATTTTCAATATCACTAGCCATCAGGGAAATGAAAATCAAAACCATAATGAGATATCACCTGCCACAGTGGCTATTATCAACAAGACAGGGGGAAATGAATGCTGGTAAGGATATGGTAAATGAGAAATTCTTATGTATTGGTGGAAAAAATGAATGAGTGCCACCACTGGAAAATAGTATGGGGATTTCTTAAAACTTAGAACTAGAAATGCCATGGGATCCAGCCATCCTAAGACTGGGTATATACCCTAAAGACAGGAACTCATTGTGTTAAAGAGATAACTGATCCAACTTGTTTATAGATACACTGTTCACGTTACTCAAAATATGGAAACAAACAAGCTTTCTATCATCAGATGAAGGGATACATAAAATGATGTGATATATATATATACACACACACACACACACACACACACACACATGCACATATGTATAATACACGTTTTATTTTTTCTTCATGTAGTTCTCATCATGGGATGCACTACACATGCTATTTACTTTTAATTAATTAATTAATTAATTTGAAAGAGTTATACAGAGAGAGGAGGAGAGGAAGGGAGAGAGAGAGAAACAGAGAGAGAGAGAGAAAGTCTTCCATCTGTTGGTTCATTCCCCAGTTGGTCGCAATGATCAGAGCTGTGCCGATCTGAAACCAGGAGCCAAGAGCTTCTTCTGGGTCTCCCGGATGCAGGGTCCAAGGACTTGGGCTGTCTTCTACTGCTTTCCCAGGCCATAGGAGAGAACTGGATTGGAAATGGAGCAGGCGGGACTCAAACCAGTGCCCTTATGGGATGCCGGCATTGCAGGTGCCATCTCTGCTAGTTATTGTTTTATTTTTGCTTTCCCCATAGATGGTTATTAGCTACATGAGTCCAAGGATGATTATATCCTTTTCAGTGGTCTGAAAAACAGCTGGAAGAATATTAGGGAAATTACAGGAAATAATAGGTGCCCAATAAATATTGATTAATTTAACAATGGAAAATAGAGAATTTAAAAATGACATGATATAGGGATACATTAATTTTGTATTTTAGGGTAGTTTGGGTGGAACTTTATAGAAGTTAGTGAGCACAAAGGCATTTTGTGAAAACTCAAATGAGCACAAAGTTCAGAGCATGCACATGGATTTGGCCAGAGAGGCGGAAGTCAAATGAACAAGGAATAGTGTGAGATGAACTGACAGATAATGGAAGGATTGGATCAAAAAATGGTAGATTTATGTTAGTACCTTGGCTTTTAATCTGAGCAAAATGGGGAAACTTTGCAGATAATGTCTCTTGGCAGGATGGGGGTGTGATGGACAGAGAGAGGGAGAGAGAGAAAAGTGTTCCATTCTGAAGTTAGGAGTAAACAGTTCCATCCAGGTCTTCCATGTGGGTGACTGGGACTCAAGAACTACCACTTCGCAGGTGCATCAGCAGGGAGCTAGATCAGAAACAGTACAGTTGTGACTTAACCCAGCACTCCCATAGGGTTGCATGCATCCCAAGCAGTGGTTTAAGCTCTTCGTAATGCCCACCCATATCTGTGCCTGCTTCTGAGCAGCTTCTCAGGATCCATTTGTTACCTTCCAGGTAACTTTGACTTTAGTGCCCATCTGCTGGTCCTATCCTATTTCAATGTGATGGTTATAGGGATAGAAATTTAGAAGGGCAGAGGCATAAAGTTCAGTAGATGTGGCTAGAGAGAAATTCAGGGGGAAACCATACCTAGTGCCATTCTATTAACACTATTGGCTCATACAACCATATATCCTTTGTAAAATGGAAATTTACTGAAAAATTCTAATTATATTTGTTGTAGGAATATATCATTTTTAGAGGAAAGGAGGTATGAAACAGTAAAAAAAAAAAAAAAAAAAAAAACAACTAACATATCATATTAGAAAGCCAGTGTTGTAGTGCAATAGGTTAAGCCTCTGCCTGCAATGCCAGCATCCCATGAGTGCTGGTTCAAGTTCTGGCTGCTCCACTTCCTATCCATCTCCCTGTTAATGCACCAGGTAAGATAACAGAGGGTGGTTCAAGTCCTGAGTTCCCTGTACCCATATGAGAGGCCTGGATGGAGTTCCTGGGTCCTTGCTTTTGGTTGGCCCAGACCCAGCAGTTGTAGCCATTTGGGAAATAAATCAGTAGATGGATAATCTCTCTCTCTCTTTCTCTCTCTCTGTAACTGCCTTTCAGGTATATAAATCTATATTTTAAAAAAGAAGCTATGTTAAATATCTCCAACAACAACTCAAATAAAGATGACACATGGTTGGAAATACTGTCACATAAATGCATGCAGATACACATGCATCTGACAACGTATATGTGGAAGATATATTCTATTTGCTATTTCTTTATAGATTCTTTTTTTTTTTTTTTGACAAGCAGAGTTAGACAGAGAGAGAGAGAGAGAGAGAGAGAGAGAGAGAAAGGTCTTCCTTTATCCGTGAGTTCAGCCCCCAACTGGCCGCTATGGCTGGCGTGTTGCAGCCAGCGTGCTGCACCTGGAGCCAGGTGCTTCCTCCTAGTCTTCCATGCAGATGCAGGGCCCAAGGACCTGAACCATCCTCCACTGCACTCCAGGGCCACAGCAGAGAGCTGGACTCGAAGAGGAGCAACCGGGACAGAATCCGGTACCCCGACCAGGACTAGAACCCGGTGTGCCGGCGCCGCAAGGCAGGGGATTAGCCTATTGGACCGTGGCGCCGGCCCTCTTTATAGCTTCTTAATATTTATGCTTTGGGTTTTTCTTGCTGAAAAATGAGAAAAATATCTAAAACATTTGATTTTAAGGTGAACAAGGTAGTTTAGGTATTATGGACAATGGACAATGCTCTACCATTATGCTGGACTGCCAGGAGACAATAAATCAGAATTCCTCTCTTTACTAGATACTTCCAAATCTCACCCTTTCATGTGCTCAGTTTCAAGCCAGGCAAAATGCCATGGTTGCTGGGTAAAGGCAATGAGTCCTGGAAGCAGCTGGAGTCAGGAGCAGGAGATAATGGCTGTG
>JADBBT010002110.1:0-13375 GCA_015711505.1 Sylvilagus bachmani | reverse complement strand
TGCTGTGGCCCAGGAGTGCAGTGGAGGATGGCCCAGGTGCTTGGGCCCTGCACCCCATGGGGAGACCAGGAAAAGCACCTGGCTCCTGGCTCCTGCCATCGGATGAGCGTGGTGCGCCGGCTGCAGCGCGCCGACCGCGGCGGCCATTGGAGGGTGAACCAACGGCAAAGGAAGACCTTTCTCTCTGTCTCTCTCTCTCTCTCACTGTCCACTCTGCCTGTCAAAAAAAAAAAAAAAAAAAAACAGGACAATGAAAGAGGTAAGTCCTTAGCTGAGCAATGGATCAAATGGATAAGTCTACAACCAAGTTATTTTTGACGAAGAAGCTAAAAGCAATCTCTGGAGCAAGGACAGTCTCTTCAACAAACGGTGCTGGGCAAACTTGATCTCCACATACAGAAGTATGAAGGGAGACCCCTACCTTACATGGAAACCCACTCAAAATAAAGACTTAAATCTCTGACCCAATACCATAAAATTAGTAGAGGACATAGTGGAAATCCTGAAAGACACTGACATAGGCAAAGAGTTCTTGGACAAGGCTCCAGAGACACAGGCAATCAAACCTAAAATTAACAAATGGGATTACATCAAATTGAGAAGCTTCTGCACTGCAAAAGAAATAGCAAAGTGAAGAGGCAACCAACAGAATGGGAGAAAATATTTGCAAATTACGCAACTGATGAAGAATTAATAACCGGAATCCACAAAGAGATCAAGAAACTCCACAACAACAACAACAACAACAACAACAAATCTGGTTAAGAAATGGGCAAAGGAATTAAACGGGCATTTTTCAAAAGAAGAAATCCAAATGGACAATAGACACATGAAAAAATGATCAGGATCACTAGCCACCAGGAAAATGCAAGTCAAAACCACAATGAGGTTTCACCTTGCTCCAGTTAGAATAGCTTTTGTATAGAAATCAACAAACAACAAATGTTACTGAGGATGTTGGGGAAAAGGTACCCTAATCCATTGTCGGCAGGAATGTAAACAGGTACAGCCACCACGGAAGACAATATAGATATATCAGAAATCGGAATATAAGCTCACCATATGACCCAGTCATTAGACTCCTTGGAATTTACCCAAGGGAAATGAAATTAGCATATGAAAGATTGACCTGTACTCCCATCTGTACCCCCATGATTATTGCAGCTCAATTTACAACAGCTAAGATATTGAATCAACCCAAATGTCAACTGAACCCTGAAAATTAAATTATGGGATATGTACACCATAGAATACAACACAGTGCTTTAAAAAAATGAAATGTTTTGTAACTTTCATCATAGAGATCTTTAATGTCCTTGGTTAAATTTATTCCAAGGTATTTGATTGTTTTGTAACTATTGTGAATGTGATTGATCTTAGAAGTTCTTCCTCAGCCGTGGCATTGCCTGTGTATACAAAGGCTGTTGATTGTTGTGCATTGATTTTATATTCTGCTACTTTGCCAAACTCTTCTATGAGTTCCAATAGTCTCTTAGTAGAGTTCTTTGGATCCCCTAAATAAAGAATCATATCATCTGCAAAGAGGGAGAGTTTGAGTTCTTCCTTCCCAATTTGTATCCCTTTAATTTCTTTTTCTTGCCTAATAGCTCTGGCTAAGACTTCCAGAATATATTGAATAGCAGTGGTGAGAGTGGGCATCCCTGTCTGGTACCAGATCTCAGTGGGAATGCTTCCAACTTTTCCCCATTCAATGGGATACTAGCCATGGGTTTTTCATAAATTGCTTTGAATGTATTGAGGAATGTTCCTTCCATACCCAGTTTGCTTAGAATTTTCATCATGAAAGGGTGTTGTATTTTATCAAGTGCTTTCTCTGTGTCTACTGAGATAATCATATGGTTTTTCTTCTGCAGTCTGTTAATGTGGTGTATCACGTTGATTGTTTTGCAAACACTGAACCATCCCTGCATACCAGGGATAAATCCCACTTGGTCTGGGTGGATGATCTTTCTGATGTATTGTTGCATTCTATTGGCCAGAATTTTACTGAGGATTTTTGTATCTATGTTCATCAGGGGTATTGGTCTGTAATTTTCTTTCAATGCTGCATCTTTTTCCGGCTTAGGAATTAAGGTGATGCTGGCTTCATAGAAAGAATTTGGGAAGATTCCCACTTTTTCGATTGTTCTGAATAGTTTGAGAAGAATTAGAGCTAGTTCTTCTTTAAATGTCTGGTAGAATCCATCTGGTCCTAGGCTTTTCTCTGTTGGGAGGGCCTTTATTACTATTTCAATTTCTCTGTTATGGGTCTATTTAGGTTTTCTATGTCTTCCTGATTCAATTTAGGTAGGTTGCATGTGTCCAGGAATCTATCCATTTCCGATAGGTTTCCCTGTTTGCTGGCATATAAGTCCTTGTAGTAATTTCTGATGATTCTTTTGATTTCTGTGGTGTCTGTTGTTATGTTTCCTTTTTTATCTCTGATTTTACTGATTTGTGTCCGTTCTCTTCTTTTTTTAGTTAGTTGGGCCAATGGGGTGTCAATTTTATTTATTTTTTCAAAAAACCAGCTCCTCGTTTGACTGATTTTTGGTAATATTTTTTTGGATTCAATCCTGTTGATTTCTTCCTTAAATAAAGAAATAGAAGAGGATACCAAAAAATGGAAAAATCTTCTATGCTCATGGATTGGAAGAATCAATATCATCAAAATGTCCATTATCCCAAAAGCAATTTATAGATTCAATGCAATACCAATCAAGATACCTAGGACATTCTTCTCAGATCTGGAAAAAATGATGCTGAAATTCATATGGAGACATAGGAGACCTCGAATAGCTAAAGCAATCTTGTACAACAAAAACAAAGTCAGAGGCATCACAATACCAGATTTCAGGACTTACTACAGGGCAGTTGTTATCAAAACAGCATGGTACTGGTACAGAAACAGATGGATAGACCCATGGAACAGAATAGAAACACCAGAAATCAACCCAAACATCTACAGCCAACTTATATTTGATCAAGGATCTAAAACCAATCCCTGGAGTAAGGATACTCTATTTAATAAATGGTGCTGGGAAAATTGGATTTCCACATGCAGAAGCATGAAGTAAGACCCTTACCTTTCACCTTTCACAAAAATTCACTCAGCAGGGATTAAAGACTTAAATCTACAACCTGACACCATCAAATTATTAGAGAGCATTGGAGAAACCCTGCAAGATATAGGTACCGGCAAAGACTTCCTAGAAAAGACCCTGGAGGTGCAGGCAGTCAAAGTCAAAATTAACCATCGCGATTGCATCAAATTGAGAAGTTTCTGTACTGCAAAAGAAACAGTCAGGAGAGTGAATAGGCAACTGACAGAACGGGAAAAAATATTTGCAAACTATGCAACAGAAAAAGGGTTAATAACCAGAATCTACAAAGAAATCAAGAAACTCCACAACATCAAAACAAACAACCCAATTGAGAGATGGGCCAAGACCTCAATAGACTTTTTCCAAAGAGGAAATCCAAATGGTCAACAGACACATGAAAAAATGTTCAAGATCACTAGCAATCAGGGAAATGCAAATCAAAACCACAATGAGGTTTCATCTCACACCGGTAAGAATGGCTCACATTCAGAAATCTACCAACAAGAGATGCTGGAGAGGATGTGGGGAGAAAGGGACACTAACCCACTGTTGGTGGGAATGCAAAGCCACTATGGAAGTCAGTCTGGAGATTCCACAGAAACCTGAATATAACCCTACCATACAACCCAGCCATCCCACTCCTTGGAATTTACCCAAAGGAAATTACATTGGCAAACAAAAAAGCTGTCTGCACATTAATGATTATTGCAGCTGAATTCACAATAGCTAAGACCTTGAACTAACCCAAATGCCCATCAACAGTAGACTGGATAAAGAAATTATGGGACATGTACTCTATAGAACACTATACAGCAGTCAAAAACAAGGAAATCTGGTCATTTGCAACAAAATAGAGGAATCTGGAAAACATTATGCTGAGTGAAATAAGCCAGTCCCAAAGGGACAAATATCATATGTTCTCCCTGATCGGTGACAACTAACTGAGCACCAAAGGGGAAACCTGTTGAAGTGAAATGGACACTATGAGAAACAGTGACTTGATCAGCTCTTGTCCCTGACAGTTGATGTACAATGTAATACTTTATCCATTTTAGTATTCTTGTTTTGTTTTGTTCTAGTACTATTGGTTGAACTCTGTAACACACAATTATTCTTAGGTGTTTAAATTTTAACTGAAAAGTGACACTGTTAAATATAAGAGTGGGAATAAGAGAGGGAGGAGATGTACAATTTGGGACATGCTCAATCAGACTTGCCCCAAATGGTGGAGTTAGAAATGTGCCAGGGGATTCCAATTCAATCCCATCAAGGTGGTATGTACCAATGCCATCTCACTAGTCCAAGTGATCATCTTCAGTTCACAATTGATCACACCGATAGGTCTAAGAGTCAAAGGGATCACATAAACAAGACTAGTGTCTGAAAATACTAACCAATAGAACAAAAAAGGGAGAGAACGATCCATCATGGGAAGCGGGATACACAGCAGACTTACAGAATGACAGATGTCCTAAATAGCACTCTGGCCTCAGAATCAGCCCTTAAGGCATTCAGATCTGGCTCAAGAGCCCATGAGAGTATTTTAGGCATGGAAAGCCAAGACACTCTGGAAAAAAAAAAAAAAAAGAAGACGACCTAAATGAAAGTCTCTGCGAGTGAGATCCCAGAGGAAAGAACGGGACCATCAAAGAAGGAAGTACCTTTCTGAAGGGAGGAGAGGACCTCCACTTTGACTGTGACCCTGTCAGAATAAGATCGAAGTCAGCGAACTCAAGAGGCTTCCATAGCCTTGGCAACTCATGACTAGAGCCTAGGGAGATTACTGATGCCATAAACAAGAGTGTCAAATTGTTAAGTCAACAACAGGAGTCACTGTGTACTTACTTCTCATGTGGGATCTCTGTCCTTAATGTGTTGTCCAAGGTGAATTACTGCTATAACTAGTACTCAAACAGTATTTTACACTTTATATTCTGTGTGGGTGCAAACTGATGAAATCTTCATTTAATATATACTAAATCTCCTGTATATAAAGATAATTGAAAATGAATCAATGTGAATGGAATGGGAGAGGGAGTGGGAGATGGGAGGGGTGCAAGTGGTAGGAAAATTATGAGGGGGCAGGAGCCATAGTAATCCATAAACTGTACTTTGGAAATTTATATATACTAAATAAAAAAATAAATAAAAAATATCATAAAAAATGAAATGTTGTCATTTGTAAGAAAATGAAGCTAGAAAGCATCATACTTAGTGAAATAAGCCAGTCCAAAAAAGACAAATACTGTATGCTCTCCCTGATCTGTGGTAACTAATAGAGCACCTAAAAGATAATCTATAGGAGTGAAATTGATACTGTGAGATGCAATGACTTTGACAGTCCTTGTCTCAACTGTTCAGGAACAGTTTGTTGTTTCATACAATTTTGTTGGACTCCTTTTTTTAATTTTGTGTATTTATTTGAGAGGTAGAGTTACAGAGAGGGAGAGACAGAGAGCGAGCTTCCATCTGCTGGTTCACTCTTCAAATGCCCACAATGGCTGGAGTTGGGCAGTCCAAAGCCAGGAGCCAGGAACTCTCCCTGGATCTCCCATGTGGGTGCAGGGGCCCAAGCACTTGCCCATCTTCCACCACCCTTACAGGCCATATGAGAGAGCTGGACTTGAAGAGTAGCAGCCAGGACATGAAACTGGCACCCAAATGGGATACCTGCATGGCAGGCAGAGGCTTAGCCTATTATTTTGTTGCCAGCCCCATGAGTTCTTCATTTAGTAAAGTGTTAATATTATGTATATATATTTAATTAAAAATAGATCTTACTAAAAATAATGATGGGAATAGGATAGGGAGGAGAAAGAAGGGAGGCAGTGTGGGTGGAAGGGTGGATACAGTGGGAGAAATCACTACATGCCTGAGTTGTATTTATGAAATGCAGGAAGTTTGTATACCTTAAATAAAAGGTTTCTGGGGGAAAATGTCTCTCATAAAGAAATTATAAATAAATGCTGGTGAGGACGTGGGGAAAATGTACCCTGTTCCACTGTTGGTGGGAATGTAAACTGGTGCAGTCACTGTGGAAGCCAGTATGGAGATAACTCAGAAATCTGAATATAGACCTACCATTTGATCCAGCCATCACCCTCCTGAGAATTTACCCAAACCACATCAGCATATGAAATAGTTATCTATACCCCCATATTCATTGCAGCACAACTTACAATAGCTAAAACATGGAATCAATTCAAATTTCCATCAACTATTGACTGGATGAAGAAATTATGGTATATTTATACTATGGAGTACTACTCAGCTATAAAAAAAGAATGAAATCCTGTCTTTTGCAACAAGATAGACACAACTGGAAACCATTAGATTTAGTGAAATAAGCCAGTCCCAAAAATATAGATATCATATATTTTCTCTGATCTGATACTAATACCTGGAATGTAACATACTGGAGTAAAATAGACATTTTGAGATTCAATGATTATTTCTAGCCCTTGTCCCTTCTAATAATGCTTTTTATTTCTTTTTCATTCATACTACATATGGAACTCTTTGACTTCATGTAGTGTTAACTATACTGCCATTAAGTAAACTGAAAATAGATCTTTGTAAAAATTAAGAGTGGGAATTTAAGAGAGGAGGAGAAAGTGTTGGAGTGTGGGTAGGAGAAAAGCTAAAAGGGGGAGTGTCACTCTGTTCCTAAATCTGTATATATGAAATACATGAAACTTGTATAACTTAAATTTTTTTTAAAAAAAGAGAAGAAACCCTTAAAAATTACCTGTTTTAAAAACCCAAAATATGTTTGAGATAGGTCGTTTTCTGCCCTCTTTAACAACTTATTTCCTTTCAACCATCTTCCACATTAAATCAAAAAAGCACCGCATATTGTCAGTGTCAGACTATGTCTGGGATGGTGCATGGTTCAAGAGCTCCTCTTTTGGGGCCAGCGCTGTGGTATAGTGGGCAAAGCTGCCACCTGCAGTGCCAGCATCCCATGTAGACACCAGTTTGAGTCTCGGCTGCTCCACTTCCAATCTAGCTCTCTGCTATAGCCTGGAAAAGCAGAAGAAGATGGCCCAAGTCCTTAGGACCCTGTACCTGTGTAGGAGACCCAGAAGAAGCTCCTGGCTCCTGGCTTTGGATCAGCTCAGCTATGGCCATTGTGGCCATCTGGGGAGTGAATCAGTGGATGGAAGACCTCTCTCCCTCTTTCTGCTTCTGCCTCTCTGTAATTCCACCTTTCAAATAAATAAATACATCTTTTTTAAAAGAAAATTAGCTCCTCTTTCTCTCTTTCCCCTCCCTTACTCACTCCTGTCCCCTTTCCTGTCTCACTTCTTTCCTACCTAACAGAACATCAGGAAAAGGCCACACACAGCAATAAGTTTTGTGCAAATCAGAAGCACTCCCAAAGGCCCCGTTTGCTTAGTAGAAGTAGGGCAAATCCTAATGTGTCCATCCGCTGCTGTTGACTGTTCCCGAGCCCCAGAGCAGTGATCTTCACTCTGGCGCCTCATTAGAACCACGCAGAGAGCTCTGGAAATCTCTGAGGACTGGGCCATACTTCAGACAGATTCAGCCATGTGGGAGCTCAGCATTGAAATTTTAACACACGTTTTCAACAAACCCTAAGAGTCCTCATTTTTCTCTATGAAAGCTTTAAGGAAAAAGTTCACTTGACTC
This sequence comes from Sylvilagus bachmani, assembly GCA_015711505.1. Lineage (NCBI taxonomy): Eukaryota > Metazoa > Chordata > Mammalia > Lagomorpha > Leporidae > Sylvilagus > Sylvilagus bachmani. The sequence goes on along the minus strand of JADBBT010002110.1, from coordinate 5,618 downwards.
CGATTTCTACAGGGAAATCTTTATCACTTGAGTGAGACATTCTTCCCATTTTTCTCTGGCCATCTTCCCACAGTTCTCATTTGGCTGCTTTCAGTACTCAAACCTGGCCAAATATGACCTCAGAAAGTTTCCCTGATGTCCTAGAGCAATACCCAAAACCACCTATCCTATTACTTTTATTCCCTAAATTATTTGTATTCTACTTTAACTTTTTTTCCCAAATGTACCAGAATCTCTATGACACTGGTTGCCATGTTTATTATTCTATCTTCAGCACTCAGAGTGGTTCCAGGCACTGTTGTAGGCACAATGAGTTTAAAAACATATGTTGTTCAGGTGAAAGAATGAATACGAATTTTCTCTGTCAAAATCTACATCCATGAAGTCAATGTTATATCACCCACTTAAACCGTTTTAAGTTTTTACATTGTATATTAGTTTAAAAATAAAAAAAATTCATATAAATTATAGAATTTTTAGCGGAAACAGACAAGTTATTATTGCTGTTAATTATTTTACAGACAACAAAATTGAGGGCACCACAATGTTAAAAATAATAAAACAAAACCCCCCAGGATCACTCAAAGAGTAAGTGATAAAAGAACATCTTTCTGAGTGTCAGAAGGCCAGGTGGACATCTCTCTTCTTCCTAACTAGAAGCTGGCTGTCAGTGCCAAAGGATGGTACAGCACTGGAAGCTTATTGGAGTCTCTCTACCCAAACAGAAAACTGATGCCTGCAAACAGTGCTTCCAGGGACCACGCAAGCGAAAAGCAGCAGCAGCACTGGGAACACGATTGAGAAGGTCACTATGCATTTGCCCTGTCACACCTCTGTGTGGTCAAAAGACTTCAGGTCTCCTAACATTCAAAATGTTATTAGCTAACAAGCACTCCCAGAATCCTGCAATCCCTCTGCATTTCTCTGTTGATGCCATAGCATTATCCAGAAGAATGATCTGGACTCAAGCATGCATTATGCATAGTAGTCTTCCCTACTACGAAAAAAAAAAAAAAACCACAAACATGAGGACTTTATCCTAACCATAACAGAGCATCCATTCAATACTAGTAACCCACATGCTCTGAACCCTGTTATCTCCAGCCTCTGGTAACCATCAATACACTCCCACCTTCTCTGAGGTCAACTTTTCTAGATTCCACATGTCAGTGAGATCACATGGGCCAGCTTTGGGGCATTTGGCTTGTTTCACTTAACATAATGGTTTCCTTTTATAATTGCCTGATTCTGTCTTACCACAACTCTAATTCAACAGTAACACTGACCACACCCAGACTTCCCACAAAGCCACCAAACCAAGCATAGGGAGGGACCTATCCTGGCACTATATACTCTATTTTCTTGCAATTTTTTCAGAGTCATTTTAAGAACTGCCAGTCAAGTCTTACAAAATATGTGTCTGGGGGAAGACATCCTGGCAAAGGAGTTAACATTATTATAATGGACTTTATGAATGACTACAAAATATTTGGAGTCTCATTCTTGGGACCATCTAAACTTTAAATGGCTCCCAACTCTATTGTGCCAGACTATTTGGTATTATCTGTCAGAACCCACACAGCAGGAATATCTTGTGCAGCAAATAGTTCAAAATTATTTAGAAAGTTAAATAGGAAATCAAAGAATTCTGCCTTTACTCCTTATGCAAATTAAAGTCATCACATGAGAATTTAACACTTATGGAGAACCAAATTTCATTCATCTGTTTATACACCAAATGAAAGGAAGTCATGACTGAAGAAGGTATTACTCTGTTCCCCAAAAAGACACTTGGTAGAAAGTAGGATCTTGAAGACATGGTTAGTCACACAGTTGTCAGGAAGAGTCAGCACTCAGTCTGCGCAGAGAGCTATGCAAAACCTGGTATCATATTGACTATGAAGGTGAGTCAGAAATCAGAAGCATGGGTTCATGAGAGCAGAAGCGTAATCTAAGAATCCAAACAAGTGAGAATGGAGTGAAGTCTACTTACTGCATTGAGAGGTGAAAGGAAGGAAAAGCAGATTCATGGAGCTGAGTTAAAAGTCACCAAGAAAGTTTGCTACCATTTTAGCCTATACCTCACTGGATCACAGAAGTGGGTAGAGGCAAAGCATAGACTAAGTCAGGGTCTACTCACAATAGTAATCCAGTAACCCTGGCTCACCTAACTGTTGCACAATGTTCCCTTGCCATTTGAAACATCCAAGTGTGTATACACATAGCCAGTGTCTGAAGATGACCCTCAAAACACTAATCAGACTGCTCAACAGATGTCGTGTCAATACTTTGCTGATATGAACAGTTTTGAATGAAACAATTTTGTATTTGTTTTCTCACATCCTTATGGCAGATAAGAAAAATAGGACTTGAAGGGCAAGAAGGAGAAAGGCAGGCATATGAGAGGGTCATAAAGTATCTGGCTTGTTTACGGGAAGATTTGGGTTTCAGTAACTTGAGTTACATTCAACATTGTAGCAAGGAAGCAGCAGGTGGACTGTAAGCAATGTGGACCTGGCTCATCTAGGACACATTTTGGTGTAATTACCATCTGTACTTACCTCTTACTTCTTTCTGACAATCTCATAAGGCAGGTGTGAGAAACAGAATGCCACAAACAATTGGCCTTTTGTGTTCCAAATCTATCACAATATAGGAAGAGGCCGAGTGGAGAGAGTGGAGACATATTTGCCCTTAGGCTGTGTCCCTCCACTCTCTCATTCTGTCACTGAAAGTGAGCTTGTTTCCTGTTACCTACACAAGTTATTCCCATTTTACCTCAATGCTTCTACCCATGCTGTTCCCTCTACGTGCAATGCCCTTTTTCCTAAATTATTATCTAACACTAACCTTCCCTGTAGATTCAATCCTAGTGTCGTTCATTTCATGAAACTATTTGGACACAGATAGAGCAAACATCCTTTGACTCTCAATCCGTTCTCCCAAAACATTCATCACATTTATCACAATGTTTAATGAAAGGGTCAGCAACATTTGTCTGTAAAGGGTTAGATAGAAAATAATTCAGGCTTTGTAGAACATTTTCTCTGGCAACTACTGAATTCATTGTAACAAGAAAACAGCCATACATAAACAAATAGGTATGACTATGTTTCAATAAAACTTTATTTACAAAGACAGCAGACAGACCTACTCATTCTAATTTCTTGACCCCGGCTTAGCACAAAGATACATGGGAGAGAAATTATAAATAATAAATTTGATGAACAACATCATTTAGGAAAATATGATGCACATAATGTTTATATGGTAAAGCGAGTATATATTAAATTTCTGCATCCTTTGCATCTCTAGCATAATGACTGAGCCCAAAATCTTACAGAGCTGAGAGCAGAATCACAGAGTTCTGGTCAGCCATATGACCCTAAATCCTAGACAGAGCAATCACACCTTGCTCAGTGATTTTCTATTAAAAGGAACATCTGTGAAAGCTGTGAGTCCATAAAGATTATGGCTGATAACCAGACCGGGTTTTATCCTGCTAAAAAAAATAATACATATGCTTTGCCTGTTTGTATTGAATAAACGTGGGTAAAAAAAAAATGATAGAGTTCCACACCACATCTTTCAGTATAATTTTAGCGTTCTAATATAAATAAATATATAACCATAGTAACAAAATTGTCATAGTTGTCACATACTTCATTTTAAGCTTGCTTAAAGAAATTGGGATTGAATTCATGACCAATTTTCTACTCTCATTTCAAATAGGTTTTGACAATATTTGCTGCACTATTTACTAGGAAGTTTTCTTGGCCAAGGAATTTCACTGGTTTTCAATTTACCAGATAAAACTGAGGCAAAATGTAATAAAATTATCTATTTACTTGGATCAATTCCTATCTTTGATGCAAAAATGTTTTGTTGGCATAGATAAAAGCTTTAAACAAGATTATTGACTGAACACGAACAAAAATAGTGTCTAATTTGGTAGTTATATAGTGTTTGGAACTATAGATTGGAAAAATCTCAGCTAATTAAAGATTATTAATTAAAGATTATTACTCACCATTGTTTTCTATCATTTAAAATATATAAAATTGTTTTTCATCTCTCTTCTGTTGAACAGAAAAGCCAGCAAGAAAATCAAAAAATCAAATGAATAAGGAACATAAATCATTATTGCCAGGAAAAGGGACCTTTTTGAATAATCACCTTATGTGACGACTTCTATTCAACATGGCTGCCATTTTCTTGAGCAACTCCCTTTAATATATGTAAATTCTTTCTCTAATAAATTGTGGCCTCATCATAACCTGAATATTTAATCATGGATTTAATCAGGACCTTGCAGCAAATCACCAGATCTGGGCACCTGCACTTTGGCCTTCTTCATGGGAATACACGATTTCTAAAGACAGAGAAGTCCAAGCATGAAGACATAAAGAAAGGATGCCGGGGGCACTTTATTGAGTCCTCAATGGATTCTAATACTTTTATCTCAATGCTATCTTTAATGAAATTATAATAAACCACAGTTACATTCCAAAGATTTTGTGAAATGTAGGACACATGTAGAGTTTAAGAAATTTTAGGGACCCTAAAAAGTGCTGTGGTGTGTCAAGCTGCCTCCCAAAAGCACCGGCATCCCATGTGGGTGCCAGTTGGAATCCCAGCTTCTCCACTTCTAATCCAACCCCTGGCTAATGGCCTGGGAAAAGCAGTGGAAGATGGACCAAGTGTTTGGGTCCCTGCACCCTCATGGGAGACCCGGATGAAACGTACGGCTTTGGCCTGGCCTAGCCCTGGTTGTTGTGGCCCTCTGGGGAGAGAACCAGAGGATGGAAGATTCTCTGTCTCTTCTCCTCGCTGTCTCTCTTTCAAATAAATCTCTGAAAAAATTCTAGTAAATTTTTTAAAAAGCTTTCTAAGTAAATGACTAAAATCATTTTAATTAATATCGTGGAAACAAAGAAGCTCAAAATAATGAAACTTGCAGAAATACAAATATTTAAAATATTTGAGTGGATAATATTTTACAATAAAATTTATTATGATGTTTTAAAAAGTTTAGACACATAAAAAGTCCTGCTCTTAGATATTTTTAAAAAATCCATACTCCTTATAAAATGATACAAGCATGGCAAAACCAATGTGATATGTAAAGCAGCACAGTAAGTTCTAAAACAATATATGCCAACATTACATCATTACTTCTTTTGATAAACAGCAATACTCCCAAATTGTATATATGATTATATTCATATGTGTGTGAATAGGGTAGCACCAAACTATTAATGGTGATTTACCGTGTCAGCCTAGTAAAACTATATGTGACAGCAGAATAAATTTTGTGATTATCCAATACATACTTATTTTTAAGTTAGTAAATTATTATGCATAAAAAGCTTTCGTTCTAGATTAATTATGAGTCATTGCATTAGGAATAGAGCATACAGCGGAGCCAAGATGGCGGAATAGTGAGGACGTGCACTGGCAGTCCGCGAAAAGATAGTTTAATAACAGCAGAGTTACCGTAGCCTCAGGAAAATTCTCAGGGGAAAAATGCAGAGGAAATTCTTCTGGACTCAGTGAAGGGGACACAGAAGACCTAGGAGAAAGTAAGTCTGCCGACGGCAAATCGTGCCACAGTGGGA
>JADBBT010000211.1:0-12775 GCA_015711505.1 Sylvilagus bachmani | reverse complement strand
CACCCTGACCTGTGACCCTCCCCTGAGCACACACAGGGCCTCCACCCCGACCTGCAACCCTCTCCTGAGCACACACAGGGCCTCCGCCCCGACCTGCAACCCTCCCAGCATGGGCGGCCCCAGGCACTCACGTAGCTGGGGTCCCAGACACTGTAGGTCAGCTCCTTGCTGACTTCAACCACGAAGTAGAAGAGGAAGATGACCAGCATGATCTGGGGTCTGGTAGGCTTCAGGGGCATTTCCGCGCGTGGCGAGGCAGGGGCTCCTGCAGGTGCTTGCCTCGAATAGAACCAAGCGTGAGGGGACCAGGAGAGACAGCTGGGGAGCCCTGGATCCTGGGCTTCAGGGCAGGGGCCTCCTGTCCCAGGAGTGGACCCTGCTCCCTGCCCTGGCTGGAGTTCTGAATGAGCCAGTGCCCTGGTCACAGAACTGGTCAATGAGTGACCCCAGGGGCTGGCAGAGTGTGGGAGTGGATGAAGGCTGCCTGAGCAGGTGGCCAGCGCCCCCTGCTGGGCTCTTGCTCTGGGCAGGCAGGCTGTGCCCCTCCACTCTATGCTGATACTGCCCACACCCCCCAGGTGCCCAGGGAGGGGCCTACCTACACCCTTGAGGGCCAGGTGCACGGTGCTCCACATGCCCATGGGCCCCTTGTGCAGCCTCTGCCCAATGGCAAACTCCAGGTACAGTAGGGGGATGCCCTCGAGGACCAGCAGGATAAAGAATGGAATCATGAAGGCCCCTGGGGAGGCAGCACCAGTCAGAGCAGGTCCCCTTCTGGAGGGGCTGCGTAAGGGCTGTGCAGTGCCAGCCTGGTGGCCCTCCCAGCCCGCAACTACCCAGGAGTCCCAGTGTGTACAAGCAGCACCTGTGGAGCCGGGCAGGGCCAGGCCACCTTGCAGCTGAGTGACCGATCTATCACAGACTGGCTGCTGCCCCTGGAGCCGCCCCCCTGGGGCTCCCAGTGAGCTTAGCCAAGATGCAGGAGCTCCATCGTCCATGTATGTCCAGCCCCAGACCTGATAGAACTGTGCACATGTGTGTGCATGCATGTGTTTGCATGTGCTGTGTGTACATGCCTGTGTGTGCATGTTGATATACATGTGTGCATGTATGCATGTGTGAGCACGTGTGTATCATGCTTTGTGTTTATGTGTGCATGCATGTGTGCGTATGTGTGTGTGTATGGTGTGTGCATGTGTGCACACATGTACATGTGCTTGTGTGTGTGTGTATACTACTCAACTTGGCCCTCAGTGTCTGTCAGGCCCCCTGGTTGTGCCCCGTGTGTGCTCCGTGAGAACCACATTGATGGGAATTTTTCACAGTCCAAAGACAACACCAAGGTGGTTGTTTGGCCTGGGGATGTGGGGCCCACAGACCATTCCAGAGGGCCTGGGTTTGAGTCCCAGCTCCACTCCCAGTTCCAGCCTCCTACTGGCAGCCACTGAGGAGGTGGCTCAAGGATTTGGCTCCCCGGTGCCCACGTGGCTTGGCGTTCAGGGAGTAAACCAGCAAGTAGAGCTGTCTGTCTTTCAAGTAAGTTAGTTAACTAAAAAAACACGCAGCACCAGGGACAATGGCAACCTGCGGTCAGTGAGGAAATGCTGGTGTGTTCTGACCTCAGGGATTCTGGCCCAGGAACCCAGAGAGCAGCCGGACTCTACTCAAACATGACCATCACTCAGATCTGGACCAGCGAGGGCCAGGTCTCAGTAGATGAGGGCTGAGCAGAGTGTCCACCCCAGAGCAAAGCCCAGGTCTCCCCAAGACCCGGCCCCCACCCTGTAGATCAAGGCAGCTGTCCCCCGATGGATGGACAGATGGACAGAGGAGTCGAGGAGTTCCGTGATCAGGCCTGGGTGCTGTATGACATTAGTGGATGCCAAACGATGCCTGTAGCCCTTACTCACAGGAGGACCCCAGAGACAGGCAGCAGAGCAGGGCTGCCTGGGGCGGAGCCTGGGAGTCAGTGACAGGTGGGCACCCAGCTTTGGGCTGGGGAGATAGAGCCCTGGAGAAGGTGGCAGAGGCAGCTGCACATGACCCCACCCACTGCCCCTGCTGCACACAGCACCATCAGCTGCACACGGCACTGCTGCCCCTACTGCACACGGCGTGGTCTGCGGCCAGCTTTGCCTCCCCAAGGCTGAGGTGCCGCTGTCTCAGGTTCCTCGCTTCCCCCACCCTCCTCACCCTAAGGGGATGCTCCGGGCCGTCCCTGGGAGCTCTGGCCTGAGACTTCTGGGAAGTGACCTCTGAATGTGGATGACATTGACCTCATTCTGAAATTACAGGAATTTAGGGCTGGGCAGGAACAGGAGACTGACCAAAAAGTTCAGTTTGTCAGGTTGTATGCGAACTCGAAGGAGAAGTCACCACTGGCGCGAGTCTGCCTGAGGCTGGGATGACCCCGAGTGGAGGCCTCAGGCCATCACGGCTCACACATGTCCAGTGGGCTGCGAGAATGGCCTGCACAGGTAAGCCCCCACCTGGAGTCCACAGGTGCCTCCCAGGCCCCGGATGGGCCAAGGTGGCCCCTTTACAGCTGGGGGCTTCACTGGGAAGGAGGCACACAGCAAACCACACAGCCAGAAGCCTGGACGCCAATGGTGGCCCCACACCCGACACCTGGTGGGCGATGTCTCATCCCTGGACGCGGCACAGGATCACCTCGGCCCGTGCTGAAGGCAGCACCCAGGGGCAGGAAGCAGAGGCCTCCCTGACCCCATGCCACATGGCAGCAGTGGAAATGAACTTCTGTGTCATCAACGTTCTAGAACAGGTCTCTCCCCGTGGCTGCTTAATCACTTGTCCAGGCAGCGCCGAGTCACACCGCCAGCATGCCAGGTTGGCCAGGGTTCTCTGGAAGCGTCCTGGTCTCCAGGGCTGGCCTACCCGACCTGGCCCCAGCTCTGGCGCTCCCAACGCCATGGTCTGCAGCTTGCTCCAAGCCTGGGCAGAACCCGGGGGAGCCGCCACAGAGCACCTCATCTGCCACCCGGTGCGCCCCAAGAACCGAGTGTGAGGCACGTGGGCACCCAGCACCTGTGGGTAGGGAGAGGCCTCTGCCTGCCAGCCGCCACGGCCACAGACATTCAGCTGCTCCCCTGGAGTTGTTTTCCGCCTGTACCCGCAATGAACTCTCGTTCCAGCGTTTCTACGCACATCTCCTGAGGTGAGTGGGTGTCGGCCAAGTCTCCCGCTGCTCCCTCGGGAACCGCCTCGTGCCCCTCACCGGCTGCTCGCGGGGTTAACACATTCGCTGGGCAGTGGCGTGCCACTGTGCCACCGGGGCTGCAGCAGGGGTGGCCTTAAATCTGGCCGGTGCTGCCTTGGCACCCTGCAGTTATCCGGTCTCCTTCCCGCCATGGCCTGAAGTCCTCAGCCAAGTGCGCCAGCCACGTGCATCCTGAGCTCCAGGACACTGTGAGTTTACTCATTTGTAAACATTCCTAGATTTCCCACATTGGCAAGTTAACAATACTCCCAAGATATCAAGCGTTATGGTTATTTGAAAAGAAATCTTGTCAATCAGGCTACTGCCTAAAACAGAAAAAGGACCAGAACCAATGGCTGGCATTGTGGCACAGTGGGTTAAGCTGTGAGCTGTGATGCCAAATCAGAGTGTTGATTTGAATCCTGGATTTATACTTGACCTAACTCCCTGCTAATGCACCTGGGGAAGCAGTGGAAGATGAACCAAGAACTTGGATCTCTGCCACTCATATGGGAGATCCAGATGAAGTTCCTGGCTCCTGGTTTCAACTCAGCCCAGCTCTGGTTGCTATAGCCATTTGAGGAGTGAACTAGTTGATGAAGCTTAATCTCTCTCTCTCTCTCTCTCTCTCTCTCTCTCTCTCTCTCTCCCCCCCCTCTCTCCATTTCACTCTCTCTGTCACTCTTTCAAATAAACCACTAAAAATACAAAAAGAAAAATCACAATTATTTAAACTAAATGCTTAAAAGCATTAATTAAGTTGAGCATCTGACCATAAAAAAGCAACTGTTAGCAGAGCAGTAAAATATAAGAATGTCCCTATTATAGTTAAGATTGTCTATAATGAACAAAAACAGGAAAATTAACATGGAACATTGAAAGCTCTTTTCTCAAGGGCCAGCACCGTGGTATAGCAGGTAACGCCACCACCTGCAGTGCCGGCATCCCATATGGGCACCAGGTTTGAGTCCTGGCTGCTCCACTTCTGATCCAGCTCTCTGCTATGGCCTGGGAAAGCAGAAGATGGCCCAAGCACTTGGGTCCCTGCACCGAGGTCTCTAGGGAGACCTAGAAGAAGCTCCTGGCTCTCTGGCCTCAGATTGGCCCAGCTCTTGCTGTTGTGGTCATTTACAGAGTGAAGCAGCAGGAAGACTTCTCTCTTATGTCTCTGCCTCTCTGTAACTCTGCCTTTCAAATAAATCAATAAATCTTTTTTTAAAAAAGAAATAAAGCTCTTTTCTCTGGCAGCAGACCCATGTGAGATGGCCTCCTTCCAGTCTCTCTTTTCTTTCTTTTTTTTTTTTCTAGAATCCATGGGTGCTGGTTCATGTCCCAGGTGCTCCTCTTCCCATCCACCCCTCTGCTATAGCTTGGGAAACCAGTAGAAGGAGAAATGAAACAATGAAATTTAAACACTGAGTATAAAGATAAAATTTTTAGATATATTTATTTTTATTTGAAAGGCAGAGTTACACAGAAGAGAAGTAGAGAGAGAGAGAGGTCTTCCATCCGATGGTTTACTCCCCAATTGGCCACAATGGCTGGAACTGTGCCAATCCAAAGACAGGAGCCAGCAACTTCTCCCAGGTCTCCCATGTGGGTGCAGAGGCCCAAGGACTTGGGCCATCCTCCACTGCTTTCCCAGGCCATAGCAGAGAGCTGGATCAGAACTGGAGCAGCTGGGTCGAACCGGTGCCCATATGGGATGCCTGCACCAAAGCGGCTGGACCCAAAGATAAATTTTTAAGTAACAAAACTATCTATACAGAGATAATCCTAAAACAAACTTATAGGAGAACTAAGCAAGAATCCTGGGTACAAGATCAACTTATACCATCAATGGGGTTACTATATATCACTAAGAAACAAACAGAAATCTATTTTAAAGGAAAAAGATACAGGCTAGAAGCAAATGAGTCTTTTCAGTATCTTTAAATATTCTTCAAAACAATAAAAAATTACTGAAGTGACATAAAAGAGAAGTATGCCAAGAATATGATGAAACTGAAAGGCTCAAGATTTAGTAAATGTTAGTAAACTGTGATTCTGATGCTAAGTTCTAGGTCACAAGATCCCAGCAGGATCACAGACATGGTGGGGATTGAGGGATCTCAGGAGGAATCATCAGTGACATGACAGTACAGGCTGCTGTCAAGAGAGCCAGCCCCCAGGAGGATGAGGTGGCTTTAGACTTGAGCTGAATGTCCCCAACAGAAACTGTCCAAAGGACTACCCCTATGCTAGGGTAATTCTGATTGGTTGAATCTTTTCTGATGTCATGCATAATCACCAGCTGAACAAACTGTCCAATCAGGTATGCTGAGACAACACTGCAGTACCATATGGGATCTTTGATCTTGGTGTTGCCAAACACAGCTTCTCTAGTCTGTTCCCAAGAGAGGCCCTTGGTGGCTAAGCCTTTGCTGCTCTGTGAATTCCCCTCATCAGACCAAACACCTGAGAAGCTGAAAAATGGAGAGTTTGTGGAAACAACCCCCTCAAGCTTTCAGGATGTGAGCTGGAATGGCAGCTGGGATTGTGAGTATCCTCTCTCATCCCTGCATTTAGTTTCCTTGACTCAGTCCTAGAGCCAATCTTGCCAAATTGTGTTGCGAGGATGAGTGAATTCTCAGGGAGAATACAGACTTTATCATGTATGGAAGAGAAGCTGTGACATATAGGGTCCTCTCTCCCTCCTTTCTCTCCAGGGGTGACCTGATTACTCTTAGTTGGGAAACAGGTCATCAAGACCACAGCCCAATCCTCTTAGCATAAACCTTCCTCAGGGTCTGATGGTGTTTTCTGTCACTAATAACACAATACTATAGAGTTATGGTGTAAGTTATAAAAAAGTAGCTTTATTTGGCTCAAATCCAAGGTTGGGAGCAGTCTATGGTTGCAGTGTTCTTTTTGACAGAGGCCTAGATGTGGCACAGAGGCTATGTGGCCCAAAAAAAGGAATGTAGGAGAGGCCAATCCAAAGTGACTTTTTAAAAATATATTTGCTGGGCTGGCACTGAAGAGTAAGGAGCAAAGCCTCCACCTGTGGTGCTAGAATCCTATATGGGTGCTGGCTCATGTCCCAGGTGCTCCTCTTCCCACCCACCATTCTGCTATAGCTTGGGAAACCAGTAGAAGGAGACCCAAGTGCTTGGGCCCCTGCACCCGCATGGGAGACCTTGGAAGAAGATCCTGGCGTTGGATTGCTGCAGTCTGGTCATTGTGGCCACATGGGGAGTGAACCAGTGGATGGAAGACCTTTTTCCCTGTTTCTCCCTCTATCGGGAACTCTGCCTCTCAAATAAATAAAATATTTAAATAAAGATATATTTATTTACTTGAGAGGAAGAGTTAAGAGATACACACACACAGAGACACACAGAGGGATCCTCTATCCACTGCTTCATGCCCCAAGTGGTCAAAATGACCAGATATGGATGAGGCCAATGCTGAGCCTGGAATGCCATCCCCATCTCCACATGGGTGCAGGGAGGCAAGCACTTGGGACATCCCCTGCCACCCTCACATTAGCAAGGAACTAGATCAGAATTGGAGTGGTCAGTACTTGAACTGGCACCCATGTGGCTTGCTGGCATTGCAGGTTGCAATTTAACCCATTATACCACAAAGCCAGTCCCCCAAAGTAATTTCTATAGCAGACCTCTGGCAGTAACTCATTAATCACATGAAAAGACTTATCCTAATCACCTCTTATTGATGTGGTGAAGATTAGATAGGTAATTTTAAGTTAATGAGCTGGAAGCCACACCTAGTTCACTTTGTGTTTTCATATTCATCTTCCTGTCAATCAGGGGGCCCCTCCCCAGGAAGTACCTCCTCTTACCCAGAACATGGGAGTTGTACCATGTAAACATTTCCATTTTTCTTTCTTTCTTTTTTTAAAAGTTTCATCTATTTATTTGAAAGCCAAAGTTATACAGAGAGCGAAGGAGAGGCAAAGAGAGAAAGAGAGAGAGAGAGAGGTATTCCATCAGATGGCTCATGCCCCAGTTGGCTGCAATGGCTGGAGCTGTGCTGATCTGAAGCTAGGAGCTGAGAGCTCCTTCCAGGCCTCTCATGCAGGTGCAGGGACCCAAGGACTGTTTTCCCAGGCCATAGCAGAGAGCTGGTTCAGAAGTGGAGCAGCCGGGATATGAACTGGCACCCATATAGGATGCCAGCACTGTGAAGTAGGCAGACAAACAGGCTAAAATTGATCAGATTTGTGAACTGGAAGACCACACCTTCACCATGCCCCTGTGTGACCTCATGCCCCTAACTGATGCCTTCACCACATCCCTGTGTGGCCTCATTCCCCTACCTGGCCACACTTGGGTGCCCACCAGCCAATCAGGTTAATTAACCACTTGCCTTTGGACGTGGGTTAAAAGATGGGACATGGTGTGGCCTGGCCCTCTTCTTTCCTGGACTCTTGCCAGGAGGGGGCTGGCTGTAGCCCTGCATCACCAGTGTACATGGCCTTCAGGCCATGTGCTCCAGGCTTCCTGGCCTAGATGCTCTTCCACGTGGCTGCTTCCTGGTGCTCGGTATGAACCCCTATTTATCTCTCTCTCTCTTAAATAAAGCTCTCACTCTCCTATGCATCTTTCTCAATAAATAAAAGCTTAAGGGCCGGCGCCGTGGCTCAACAGGCTAATCCTCCGCCTTGCGGTGCCAGCACACCGGGTTCTAGTCCCGGTCGGGGCGCCGGAGTCTGTTCCAGTTGCCCCTCTTCCAGGCCAGCCCTCTGCTGTGGCCCAGGAGTGCAGTGGAGGATGGCCCAGGTGCTTGGGCCCTGCACCCCATGGGGAGACCAGGAAAAGCACCTGGCTCCTGGCTCCTGCCATCGGATGAGCGCGGTGCGCCGGCCGCAGCGCGCCGTCCGCGGCGGCCATTGGAGGGTGAACCAACGGCAAAAAGGAAGACCTTTCTCTCTGTCTCTCTCTCTCTCTCACTGTCCACTCTGCCTGTCAAAAATAAAAAAAAAAAAGCTTAAAACATACCATGCTGCCTCATTTATCTGTTCTGATATTTAGAATTCTTCTCTAAATAATAGGCAAGAACGCTCTTGGGCTTATTAATATTGGGGATTTAGTAACAAGTCCATGGTGAAATCGTATGACACCCCAAATTCTGGTAGCACATGTGGCACCCCAGAACTTTAAGGGCCACATTTTTAGTGTAGATTTTAGAGGGTCTTCTCCAATTTCAACTGCAGGCAGCAGCTTTACCCACTACGCCACAGCATGGGCCCTGACACTTCCATTTTTCTAAGAGTATAAAATCTAGGAAGAACAGAAGCTCTCTGTCCTCCACCTAGACTCAGAAGGAACAGAGCAGGCAATGATAATTCCCTTTCTTTGGCCCCATTCTTCCTAATTAAGCCCTTTTGGGTGTTTCTATGTTTTTCACTTTGTAAATAGTTTATCACATTGCATGCTGTGTTTGGGCTTGTACTTAGTATTTTTCTCTAAGTAAAAGCAAGAGCCTGGAAAATTAATTTAGTCCCTAAACCTAGCCCATAACATTATAAGATGTCATCTAGTTCTATTTCTTAATAACTCATTACCTGGAGTTGATCTCCCAATGACTGTCATAGTGGACAAAACATGATCAATCCATAGCAATAAGTCTGACAATAAATGCCTATATATCCAGATCTTTTTCCACATTACCAATTGGCAACTTTCTCCTCTAATACTTCCAAAACAATCAACTATTATTCTCTATGACACACTTCATTCAGCTCCAATGTGTTAGGTAGGAAATTAAAAATTAGCCTCTGCATGTAAGAGGGACCTAAGGAACACAAGGCACCACAGAAGGGAAAGCAATGCAGCAGCGCTTAGCAGCCTCAGAAGCACACATTGGAAGCTGCCTAGTATTTTCCACCATAGAATACTGCTCCTACCCTGATAACATTACTGGTGGTCCTAGCCTTCTCCCAAGATAAGCTCCCCAGAGGAATCTCCTGGTACCATCTGGGCTACCCACCTAATAACATTCAGTAATAAAACTTTGGGAGCTCGTTTACCTATTTCATATCTGGCAAGTCCTTTGCCCAGAAGAGGGAAGGAGAAAGAAAAGTGGTGGGAAGAACTGGACCCCAGGGACCAGTGTTGTGGTGTAATGCCAGCATCCTATAGGAGCACCAGTTTGGGTCCCAGCTGCTCCACCCCCAATCCAGCTTCCTGATAATGCAACCTGGGAAAGCAGCAGAAGATGATCCAAGTCCTTGTGCCTCTGAAACTACATGAGAGACCCACGTGAAGCTCCTGGCTCCTGGGTTTGACCTGGAGCAGACCCATCCTTGTGGCCATTTGGGAGTGAACCAGCAAATGGAAGATCTCTCTATCTTTCCTCTCTTTGTAATTCTGCCTTTCAAATAAATAAAATAATATTTAGGAAAAGAAAAAAGGAAAAAATAATGGGACATCATTCCCTTATAAGCCCCAGTCTGAATACAGACTCAGTGCTCAATTCTTGGCTAAGCCACCTGTCTGGCCTATAAGTTGTATTCTCCACACTAATCTATGCAACTTTGCTTTTCCAGTCTGAATAACTGGGCACCCTCTCAGATTCTTTCTGGAGAGCTGTCCACCCCCATTCTACCCCAACAAATATGCTACATTCCTTACAACTCTTCTGTATCACATCTGAATTCTTTCTTTCATGAAAACAAGAACATTTCCCACTCATCTTTGCTAAAATATATCTTGTCATTTTTCCACAGGACAATCAGTAACTCTTTAAAAGTTGCTTTTCTGTTTGTGAACATTTCACATTAGAGGAAAACAGACAAACTCTATCTGACACACCAGTCTTAAAATGCTTTGTGCTGGAGTGCATGCTTGTAGAAGGGGTTAAGATGCCACTTGGAGACCCACATCCCATATGAGTTCCCGAGTTTGATTTTTTCTTTACTTCCAATCCAAATTGCTACTGTTGAATATCCAGAGATAAATGAGGTAATGGTTCAAGCACTTCAAGTACTACCATCCATATGTTAGACACAGATTCAAGCTTGGCCCAGCCCTAGTTCTGTCACTGGAGGGAAGGCTGTGGAAGCTGTGGAGTTCTTGTCTTCACCCAAGAAAGAATTTGGGCATGAGACAGAAAGTGGAATGATAAGGCTTTACTGGGGATAGGGTATCCATCAGATGACAGAGAGAGAACACCCAGTCACTTGGACTGGGGGAGAGTGTGGTTACATGGTTAAATGGAGAGAATACACCTGCACAGGCCAGGCTGGTGGCTCAGCAAAGAGGCAGAGAACTGAGTGCACAGTCCATTTGGACTCCCTAGGTTTTTATGGGAGTCTTTTTAACCACCTCCCCCATCCTCCATGACAAAGGATAGAGAGTCCTGGAAGAAGAGTTTGTTGGATGAATATTAGCAAAATCCTCCCCAGATTTGCTGGCACCCGGACAGAGCATGGGGGCTTCCTAGGTTTTATTGTCCCAAGTTATCAGGTCGAGTAACCCCTTTGGTCCTGAGGAGAGGAAATTCTCCCAGGAGCTTTCCTTGGGGGAAGGGGTGGGACCACCTGGGAGGTTATCAGTGTCTGAGCAGGACTTTGAAGTGCAAGATGCTGGGCTTCTGGAGCTTCTGCACTAGGTGCTTTCTCATACACACATAGGCTAAATTTCTGACTTGCTACCTATCAGTTCTTGCAGGAATTTGGGGAATGAACCAATGAATGAATGCTCTCTCTCTCTCTCTCTCTCTCTCACTAGTTCTAGACATTTGAAATAAATAAAATAAATTACTTTTTCAAATCTTTGCAAATCTCCTTTTATTTATTTTAACGGTAGACATTTTATCAGAATGTCTTTTGTTTTAGGTTCCCCTGGGAAATTTTACAGGATGCTGTCTTCTCAACACACCCTTCAATCTCCTCCTTATCCTGGGCTTCAAAACTGCCTGTAGGTGATAACGCAGGAGTCCCACAGTGGCCAAGTCTTTTGTAGTGTGAAGTGAATGTCAGCCCCTGAGTTACTCTCTGGGGGTCTTTCTTCATTGGAGACAGCAGGGTTAAGAAAGTCTTTTCAGGGGAGCACCTGATCCCCTAAGACTGAGGGGGGGAGGGCATCTACTCTTTTTCTACATTTAAATATAACAGCACTGTACTTTCCTTTCTTCCTTTCTGACCTTGGGACAAGTCACACGTTTACACACCTGTAAGTAACAAAAACTAAGTTTCAGGGAGCTGACCAAAAAAAGAGCCCAGATAAGAAAGGAATTTGTGACAGGCCATTGGGTTTGCACTTGATCTCATATGAAAGAGATCTCAGACCACCCAGAAACCTGTTTAATTGTGTTCCCAAACTCCCCCTTTTCTTGTAAAGGCCATGTAGTTAACATGAAAGCAGGAAGAGGTCTTTGGCACCACAGAGTTTGTGGTTTCTGCTGGCCATACTAATAAACTTCCTGCCTCCTGCATCAACTCTCATTTCTGATGTGTGCAAGCTGCTTGAGGTGAGCTGACTCTGAGGCAGCCAAGGAGCTGCAAAGAAGTCTTTCTCTTGGGGATTCTCCATTCTCTCCCTGCCTTGGAATCTTGGAAAAGCTTCTTGGTACAGGGAAACTGTGCTTGTGAGGGAGTCAACAGGATGTGAGACTGGGTCAGGTTCCTATTTTTCTATCATTTGGGCTTCATGTCATTTGTACCTAGCTTGATTGTTCTGGTACCAGTCATTGGGGATAGGATTCTAAGACTATTCCCTCAGGCCCTCCACAAGGAAGATTTGGGTTTGAAGATTGCTATGTTTGTGTGAAAATTTCTTTGGTGAAATATGGGAGAATCAACTGTAATTGCATCCAAAATCCTAAATGATTAGGGTAGTCTATAGCTATGCCCCTACTCACTATGAGAAATTGATGATACTGCTCATTATATTCTAAAGAATGAGGTGGCCCAGGGGTTCCCTATGATCTCTTAAAAAGTTATAATTTTCCACAAGAGCCCCTGAGGTAACTGACAGTGGGGAATGAGAATCAAAAATAATGCAACACAAAGCATTTCTGTAACTATTAGAGTGACAGCTGAATCTGAAATGAACAAATAATTTTCTGTACAGGTGAAAATGTTCAACTCCTTTACTGAAACTAAAGGTATTTTCTAAACTGCACAAGTGATTTTTTTCCTGCTGGTTGCAACTGAGAAAAATTTATGAATAATTAAGGTAACTAAGGGCAATAAATAATTGTAATCAATCAATAATTTTAAAAAGAGATAAATATTTGAAAAAGCTATTACAGAAACTGCTTTATTTATTTTTTAAAAATTTATTTATTTGTTCAAGAGGTAGAGTTACAGACAGAGAGATGGAGAGACAGAAAGTAAAATCTTTCATCCACTGGTTCACTTCCTCAAATGGCTGCAAGGGCTATAACTAAGTCAATCCAAAGCCAGGAGCTTCCTCCCAATCTCCCATGTAGGTGCCAGGGCCCAAGCACTTTGGGCCATCTTCTATGGCCTTCCCAGGAGGTAGCAGAGAACAAGGCTTGAAACCCTGTGGGGAAAAGTTCACCAGGCTAACTAGAAGAGAGAGAGAG
>JADBBT010002109.1:0-13375 GCA_015711505.1 Sylvilagus bachmani | reverse complement strand
GAATTGAAAATGAATCTTGATGTGAACGGAAGGGGAGAGGGAGTGGGAGAGGGTGGCGGGAGGGAGGGAAGTTGTGTGGGGGGGAGCCATTGTAATCCATTAGCTGTACTTTGGAAATTTATATTCTTTAAATAAAAGCTTTAAAAAAAAAGTATATCACATACAATAAAGTATAGTACATAACACTTGAAAAAAAAAAAGAAAATGTGTTTTTAATTCTTTATATGGATGTCATCAAGATTTTTCTCATTTGGGACAGTGACAATGAAATTTTTTTATGTTTGATTTTTTTTTTTTTGACAGAGTGGACAGTGAGAGAGAGAGACAGAGAGAAAGGTCTTCCTTTGCCGTTGGTTCACCCTCCAATGGCCGCCGCGGTAGGCGCGCTGCGGCCAGCGCACCGCGCTCATCCGATGACAGGAGCCAGGTGCCAGGTGCTTTTTCTGGTCTCCCATGGGGTGCAGGGCCCAAGCACTTGGGCCATCCTCCACTGCACTCCCAGGCCACAGCAGAGAGCTGGCCTGGAAGAGAGGCAACCTGGACAGAATCCGGCGCCCCAACCGGGACTAGAACCCAGATGTGCTGGCGCCGCAAGGCAGAGGATTAGCCTGTTGAGCCACGGCGCCGGCCTATGTTTGAATTTGATCACATAATTTACTGTTGTGTACTGATTTTTATACTCTAACAATTTAGGCAATTTAGAGAAAGTTCTCATTTCCTGAACTCTTGGGTTTTGGGAAAGAAAAACATGTTTTCAAGGTGAACAGCAAAGTGGATAAGCTGTACTTTGACGGGTTTTCAAGACAAAGAGGGACTGTGTCCATTTATTTTTCAGTTTGGAATCTAATGATTTTCTATTTTTAATAAAAAATAGCATAGGAGCATATTTCAAAGTTTATTTTCAAATGAGAAGTTGAACTGAGTCTGAGTAAATGCAGATAAGAAGTCTGTTCTAACCTGATAAAAATACTAGAACTGCTTTGAAAATTTAAAATGTTGGTTAAAATGTTTATGCCAGAGGGTAGTGAGATAAAATGTAGAAGGTATGTGAAAGCCATAAAGTGAGGATTTCGTGTATTAGTGCCAATATTAGTGGCTCTGAGTGTTGTCCACGGAATTGGATCTCATATTCTCTGCATGACTGTCACGGCCCTGCTTGCTCCATCCTGCTCGCTCCTCTCTCCGTTCCTCACTGTGTATTCTGGACACAGGATAGGTTAAGTTCAGTCTGTTTAGAGCATGCAGAGCCTTTTTTTTTCCTTCCCCTGAAAGCTTCTATTTCTGGATTTTATCACAGGTTGTTTACTCTGTGGCTTCCAGATCTTGATTTAAATGTCCAAGCTTCTCAATGAAGTTTTCTTTGGCCCCTAGTTCACCTCAGTCACTCCATGTCACCCTATCTATTTTAGCGCTCTGTCATTATCACCTTCATTTGTTGTGACTTAACACATGTTCTGACTCCTTGTCCTCAACTAGGTCTGTGAGTCAGCTGAGAGCAGGGCCATCTGTCTGTTCTGTTCCTGCCTCTTCAGAGTTTATTGGCACATAATAGCTGTGCAGTAGGTTTGTTTCAAATGAATGGTTAAGCAGATTGAATTTGATTAGGTGTATTAAAGATCATGATTAATTGTTTCATTTATTTAACTTAATCCTCTTAAGTGAATGTTATATCCTTTCACAAGGCAGTAAGAGTTATTCAGGAACCAAATATTTTAAAATTAAAAAAATTAAAATATTAGAGAGAGAGAGAGAGAGATCAATCTCATCTACTGGTCACTCCCAGATTCCTGCAATGCTGAGTTTGAGCTAGAACCTGAAGCTGTGATCCAGAAATGCAGCTCAGATCTCCCACTTGAGTGGCAGGAACTCTACTACTTGAGCCATCACCCCTGCCTCCCGGGGTCTATTTAGCAGGATGCTGGGGTTAGGAGATGGAGGTGGGTGTCTAACCAGTCACTCCTTTGTGGGATGTGGACATCTTTACTAGGCTAAATGCCTGCCCCCAAATATTTTTAATTACTACATTAAAATGTGTAATGTAGCTTTTCTATACTTTTTAAAGACATTTTACATAAAACTGTGCATGTGTCTCTAAATCAGACTACCCGTTATTGAATCAGATGAAAGTATAGGTTGTTTTAAGCAGTAAACTTGATTTAAGAAGTTAATGCAGTTTATAGACTTTTGTCTGTTGAGAGATTTGATGTTTAAATGAAAATGACTTTGAGGCAGAGATTGTCAGAGGCCCAATATTCCTCATAAAAATTATATGCCTCTGTCAACAGTGTGGGCACCTGGGTTTGAGAATGGCTTAGTACTCGGTTAAGCATGATCACAGAGCATTATATCTCATTATTCAGAGCAAACAAACTTCTGATAATAGTATTTTCAAGGAGATGAATAGCCTAATTTGTACGTCTGTAGTCACAGACTGTAGCTATGCAGGGCAGAAAGAAGCAATTAATTCTGGAGTTTGTAAGTGGTTGATTGTGGTTTGACATTTTATATAAGATATTTGAAGCTTGGAAGGTAGCTTGTTATCTGTAGACACAATAGCAGCATTATTTCCTTCCTTCCCTATGTTCTATTAAAGTCTATTTTTTCCTCGAGATTTTTAAAAAAACATTTATTTATTTATTTGAAAGTCAGAGTTATAGAGAGACAGGGAGAGAGAGAGAGAGAGAGAGAGAGAGAGAGAGAGAGAGATCTTCAGTCTGCTGGTTCATTCTCCAGATGGCTGCAACATCTGGGGCTGGATGAGGCTGAAGCCAAGAGTGTCTTTCAGGTCTCCCACATGGGTATCAGGGTCCCAAGCACTTGTGCCATCTTTCACTGCATTTCTCAGTCCATTAGGGAGCTAGATCAGAAGTGGAGCAGCCAGGACATGAACTGTGCCCATATGGGACGCTGGCATTGCATGTGGTGGCTTTACCTGCTATGCCACAATGCTGGCCCCGAGATTTAAACTTCGTAACAAAAATATTTTAGTAATTCCCCTCTGGGTTTCTTTTTTTAAAGATTATTTCAGATGTGATCACTAAGAAATTTTTAGAAAAAACACTTCTAATAATTTTCAGATGTGGTTTTTATTTTATTCTTCAAAAATATATAAAACATGATGAAAATGCTTTCTAAATGATTTCTTTGGGTGCAGTATGGCAACATTACAGTGCCTGTAAAGTAATAAACACTGAGTAGTGTGAATAATTAGAGAAGTAATTCTTCACCTTTATTTTTATTTTGAGGGAGGAGTGATTTTATTGGTTCTGCCAAATTTAGTTAAGCAGTACAAGAATATTGAAATATTGTCTTATTTCTTTTATAATATTTCAGGGCATTGTTGCAACTATAAAGAAAAAGGAATATAATTTCTTAGATCAGCGGAAAATGGATTTTGACCAGGATTATGAAGAATTTTGCAAGCAAATTGATGACCTTCATGTAAGTTGTAAAATAAAATTCCCATTGACAGGCCTGCATTTGTTTTTTTCTCGTTGTGCAGTGTTGCTAGTCATTACCCATTCAGAAGGGATGGGCATCTTCATCAGGGAGGTGACCGACAGCAACCTTGGCTTACATTTTGTGATTTCAGATGAATAATTGAGGGCTCTTTTTCATGGATTAAAGGGTCATAAATATAGCTTTGGATACTAGTGTGTAATCACAGCCTTCTGCAGGTGTTCCGTCTTAGTTCTCAGCAAGTTAACTTTCACCTTTTGTTGAAATGTCGTAGCATTATTAGAATGTAGACCTTTGTTTCCCTTTGTTTTATTACTGTGCAGCAATGACTATCATCAGAGATAGCCTAAGTACAGGGTTGAGGATGTCTGGTAAGGCCCACAGGTTAGATTGCAGCTGGCTTTAGAAACCATGGCTCCAGACCTGATTCAATGTGTGTACCTGGTTTGGCCTCAAGGTCCCTTTCTCTGGCCTCCCTCTACTCCCTGCAGGTCAGCCAGCCTAACTTTCAGAAGGAATTATAATCAGTTATTCAATTCTCAGTTTAGGAGTGGTTCCTAGCATACTGAACGTGCTAATTCATTGAACAATCAGAAGAATCCTTTAAAGTGAGACTCTTGATCCTCATATTTTGCAGAGGAGGAAATGGGAGCATTATGATTTTTTGAAAGATTTTATTTATTTATTTGGAAGGCAGAGTTACAGAGAGGCAGAGGCAGAGAGAGAGGTCTTCCATCTGCTTGTTCATTCCCCAAATGACCTCAGTGGCCAGAGCTGGGCTAATCTGAAGTGGGTTAATCCAAAGCCAGGAGCATGGAGCTTCTTCTGGGTCTCCCACATAGGTGCAGGGTCCCAAGCTTGCTTTCCCAGGCCATAGCAGAGAGCTGGATTGGAAGTGGAGCAGCTGGGTCCCAATCTGGTGCCAATATAGGATGCCGCACTGCAGTTTTACCTGGTTTGCCAGCTCCCCTCCCTCACCTTTTTTTTTTTTTAAGATCATAATGATTTTTTTATTTTTATTTTTTTAATTTTTATTTTTTGACATGCAGAGTTAGACAGTGAGAGAGAGACAGAGAGAAAGGTCTTCCTTTCCGTTGGTTCACCCCTCAAATGGCTGCTACGGCCAGTGCACTGTGGCCAGTGCCCTGTACTGATCCGAAGCCAGGAGCCAGGTACTTCCTCCTGGTCTCCCATGTGGCTGCAGGGCCCAAGGACTTGAGCCATCCTCCACTGCCTTCCTGGGCCACAGCAGAGAGCTGGACTGGAAGAGGAGCAACCTGGACAGACTCTGGTGCCACAACCAGGACTAGAACCCGGGGTGCTGACTCCGCAAGCGGAGGATTAGCCAAGTGAGCTGTGGTGCCGGCAAGATCATTATGATTTTTAAATGACTAGCCCCAAATCTCAGACTCAAGAGTTGTAGCCATGGAGCCGTGGGGTGAAGCCCAGGCAGTCTGGTTTTCAAGTTCAAGGTTTTAGCCACTATGCTCTATGGCACATTTCATTTGATTGGAAGCTATGTTGCCTATAATCACTTAAGCAATTACACCTCTTTCTGGGGTTAACTCAGACCCAGGGACAATGGATCTTGATCTCTTTTTATTGGAAGTTGATGGATGGTGGTAGATCTTGATTCTGTGTTCCATGGTCAAGTCCATTTGTTGAGTCTCCATCTGTGTTTCTTGGTGGTTTCTGATCACATTGTGTTTTTATGTGTGGAATGAAGGCCGATGCTAAGCACCTTGAAGGCAGGGTTTTCTTCCTATTTGTTGGTAAGAAGGTGTGAATTAATTTTAATAAAACAAGCATTTATTGTACAGCAGTTACATAGTCACCTTCTATGCTGTGGATTATGAGTGGAGAAATAAATCAAGCAGATTTATCCTTGAATTCATATACAGAAGAGGACAATGACAGAACTGAAATGTAGATGTGTAGGTGGCACAGAAGGACAGATAGGGGCCATGGTGACGAGTTACTAGTGAATGAGATTCTGAAAGTAAGGATTCAAAGATAAAGAGGACCAGTCCAAGTCCCCTAGAAACTTATGGGGAGGACAGGTCTGCAAAATATTAAGTAGATTCTGATCATTGCTACAACCTCTAAGAAGGATTGAAGCATGGAAAAGTAATACTGTATTTCTGCATGGCTAGGGCTAGAGAAGATTCGAGTGAAAAGAGTATTTTTTTAAAAAATGTTTTCTATAATTTATATAAAGGAAACACATTTCATATATACAATTTTAAGAGCACAATAACACTTCTCACCCTACCTGCCCTCCCTCCCTCCTCCTCCTTTTCTTCTTTCTTTCTTTTTATTAAAAATATTTGTTTATTTATTTGGAAGGCAGAGTTACAGAGAGAGGGAGAGAGGGAGAAAGAGACAGAGAGAGAGAGGTAGATAGATAGATAGATATTGATTGAGAGAGCTTCCATCTGCTGGTTCATTCCCCAAATGTCCACAATGGCCAGGGCTGGGCCAGGCTGAAGCTGGAAGCCAGGAGCTTCATCTGGGTCTTCTATGTGGGGACAGGGGTCCAAGTACTTGGATCATCTTCCCGTACTTTCTCAGGCACATGATTAGGGAGCTGGATCAGAAGTGGAACAACCAGGACGTGAACTGGCGCACATATGCGTTGCTGGCACTGCGGGCAATGTCTCAACCTACTGTACCACAGTGCTGACCCCTCTTTTTTATTTTTCTTTCAACTTTGACAATGACATACTTTCAATTTACTTTATAATCACAAGCTTAACCACCCACTAAATAAAGAATTCCACATGTAGTAGGTAGAAAAACCACTGTTCCTTAATAATGGTGACAAAGGCTATAAACAGTAATAAAATCTCAGAATGTCAATTTTGCCTATATACATTATATTTTCTTTTGTATTCTGTGTATTAGTTACCACAAACCAGGTAAAAAATGTGATAATTGTCTTTTTAGGAGAGGAGAGTATGCTTGATGTTCAAAAGATGTTCATGTTTTTCAAGTAAAAGTAGTGGGACTGAATGACTTGGGGGAGACCATGTTAGTCCTGTGCTCACTTCTCATTGTACTGAGAATATAATTTTATTGTTGTTCTGCAGCTCGGTTTCAAACCACTAATTATTGATATTAGCTCCTATTTTCATTTACTTTTTAATTTTAAATCTAACACTATTATGTCAAAGGGATCACAGAAACAAGACTAGTGTTTGCTAATACTAACTCATAGAATTAAAAAGGAGAGAACGATCCAACATGGGAAGTGGGATACACAGCAGATTCATAGAATGGTGGATGTTCTAAACAGCACTCTGGCCTCAGAATCAGCCCTTAAGGCATTCAGATCTGGCTAAAAAGCCTATGAGAGTATTTCAGGCATGGAAAGCCAAGGCACTGTGGCAAAAAAATAAAAACAAAAACAAAAACAAAAACCCTAAATGAAAGATCTCTATGAGTGAGATCCCAGCGGAAAGAACAGGCCATCAAAGAAGGAGGTACCTTTCTCTGAAAGGAAGAGAGAACTTCTACTTTGACTACGGCCTTGTGTAAATAAAATTGGAGTTGGTGAACTCAAGAGGCTTCCATAGCCTTGGCAGCTCATGACAAGAACCTTGGGTGATTACTGACATCATAAATAAGAGTGTCAATTGTTAAATCAGCAACAGGAGTCATTGTGCACTTACTCCCATGTAGGATCTCTGTCCTTAATGTGTTGTACTATGTGAATTAATGGTATAACTAGTACTCAAACAGTACTTTATACTTTGTGTTTATGTGTGGGTGCAAACTGTTGAAATCTTCATGTAGTATATACTAAATTGATCTTCTGTATATAAAGATAATTGAAAATGAATCTTGATGTGAATTGGATGGGAGAGGAGTGGGAGATGGGATGGTTGTTGGTGGGAGGAAGGTTATAGGGGGAAAGAGCCACTGTAATCCAAAAGTTGTACTTTGGAAATTTATATTCATTAAATAAAAGTTAAAAAATAAATCTAACACTATTATTCATCTTACCTTCCATATAAAAATATGACACACCTCTGTCTGGTTCACTGATACGTTTTGCTTTGTCCCTTTCTTCTTTTTTTCTCTTAACTAATTGTTCTACCCTCTCTCCATTCAATACTCATTTTCTCCCATGGATTCAGCTTTCATCTCTATAAAACCGGGGCAAACATACTGATCTTCCTAAGACTCAGGGTGGACTAAGGAGGAGGTAAGTTTTTGAGACCAGGAAACTGTAACTTTGAAGGCTGAAGCAAAAGACTGAGGCCCACAGGAGGTTTGGGTCAGGGTTGTGTCCAGCGCTCCACTGGACTTTCGGGGTGCTTCTGGCTTTGCATTATTTTTCTGCGAGGTGCTACTGGTTTTACCCTTCAAGATACCTTTTGTGTTAATTTTTTGGGATACATGCCCCTCTTTTCATGTGTGGGATAAACTTGGACGCATTATCTAGAGGTGGCCTAGGTGCAGGATTTCAGCTGCTCTATGATAGGGGGTGAAGTCATGCCCTACCTCTGTGTTAATGCACTCTCTATTGCTGCGTTGGCTACTGTGGCACAGCTGAGCAGATGTGAGACTTAGCAGATGCCTCACAAGGTTGTAGCCCTTGTCAGAGCAGTGTAGGTACCCTGTTCCAGGTTGGCTTTCCTCCAATTCATGATCTAGGCAGATGGCAAGCCTCATTGCAGCTTTCTGAACTTGAGAATAGTCATTCAGTCCCCTCTGCTTGCACTGGGCAGTGCTTCAAGGATCTTGGTTTTCTGTGGGATCTTTTGAGAGTGTTAGGGCCCTTCTGCTTCTCTTCCACATAGTGATGGAGCCCCAGTGCCTCATCCCCAATCTCTGAGTCTGGTCTGATACCCGTGGAGCCTGCCAGAGAGTCAACTCCCAATTATGTGCTACACAGTTATGGTATTTAGGAGGTAGGACTAGTGAGAAGTCTTTGGTCATTGGAGGTGTCCCTTGGTAGGTAGTTCTTGCCAGAGGGTTATGAAAGTCTGAGTTTGGGCCTAACCCCATTCTCTGCTTTCTGTCCCACCATGTGATCCTTCCTCTACACACATCCCCTCACAGAGACCAGGCAGTGGGATCACCTGATCTTTGGACTTTGAATCTCTAGATCCATGAGCCAAAGGAATACTCTTTTTGTTATAAAGTTAGACTACTCAGGTATTTTGTAATAGTAGTGACAGATTACTAAAATAGAGCATTTATCTTTTTTATTTTTTAATCTTTTTTATTTCTATAAACTGAATAAATTTCATTTCTTGTATTTCATATATACAGATTTCAGAGCATAATGCTACTACCTACACTACCTTCTCTCTCATGCAACCCCCCCCTTCTCATTCCTTTCTCATTCTTTTTTTTAACTTTTATTTAATGAATATAAATTTCCAAAGTACAGCTTATGGATTACAATGGCTTTCCCCCCACTCCCATAACTTCCCTCCCACCTGCAACCCTCCCCTTTCCCGCTCCCTCTCCCCTTCCATTCACATCAAGATTCATTTTCAATTCTCTTTATATACAGAATATCAGTTTAGTATATATTAAGTAAAGATTTCAACAGTTTGCACCCACATAGAAACACAAAGTGAAAAATTCTGTTTGGGTACTAGTTATAGCATTAAATCATAATGTACAGCACATTAAGGACAGAGATCCTACATGAGGAGTAAGTGCACAGTGACTCCTGATGTTGACTTAACAAATTGACACTCTTGTTTATGGCATCAGTAATCACCCTAGGCTCTAGTCATGAGTTGCCAAGGCTATGGAAGCCTTTTGAGTTCACCGACTCTGATCATATTTAGACAAGGTCATAGTCAAAGTGGAGGTTCTCTCCTCCCTTCAGAGAAAGGTACCTCCTTCTTTGATGACCTGTTCTTTCCACTGGGATCTCACTTGCAGAGATCTTTCATTTAGGTCATTTTTTTTTTTTTTGCCAGAGTGTCTTGGCTTTTTATGCCTAAAATACTGTCATGGGCTCTTCAGCCAGATTTGAATGCCTTAAGGGCTGATTCTGAGGCCAGAGTGCTATTTAGGACATCCACCTTATCTTTCTTTTAAGCTCATTAAATTTTGTCTCATTTTATATATGTTTGTATACAATGGAAACCTATTCTATCTTGCTTGTAAACAGGAGAGTCCCAGTGCCAATTCATTGTTCATAATCAGATTTTAATTTATTTTTAGAATGAGTTGCAGAAGTTCATGGATGTTACATTTGAAAAAATTCAGAACACAAATCAAGCTCTAAGTATGTTAAAGAAATTTGAAAGGTAAAAAATTTGAATTAATTTTCTAAGTTCCATATTCTTACATTAGGGTAATATAAACATAGTTTATATTTTGCTGTTATTATTGCTAATATTACTATTTCATGTTTTAATGGAAAGAAAATCTCTTTTGACAATCTTGGTACTGAATCATAGTTTTCATGTTCTTCAGAGGATTAAGAAGATTAGTACTTATTAAGATTAAGGATTTATGTTATTTCTGCACAGAGAGACTACTCCTAACTTTGAAGTGCCTGTAACTGCCTACAGTGATATTTCCTAACGTTTAAGTAATTTGAAATAATTCCTCCCAGGTTAATAGTTTTGCCTACATTTTAAGGATTGCTGCTATTTGTATTCTTTTATTTCCATAGAACAAACTATTAATATATGTTTTAAAATATTAAGAAAAAAGATTATTAGACCTCTTCCCATTAATTCAGGTCTTTTACCTTTTTTCCCAATCAGATTGAACATACCTAATCTTGGTATTGATGACAAATACAGACTAATCCTTGAGAACTATGGGGCTGACATTGATATGATTTCAAAATTGTACACAAAGCAGAAATTTGATCCTCCTCTGGCTCGAGACCAGCCTCCCATTGCTGGGAAGATTTTATGGGCCCGTCAGCTCTTCCACAGGATCGAACAACCCATGAAGCTTTTCCAGCAGCACCCGAGTGTGCTGAAGACACCAGGAGCCAAGCCTATAATTCGCAGTTACAACAGGATGGCCAAGGTCCTCCTTGAATTTGAGGTCCTCTACCACAGGGCTTGGCTTCAACAAGTGAGCCTCCTATTTTTCCAGTGTTATTCCTATTGTGGGTGTTTTCTGTGACTAGTTGAATCTGTGTAGGTATATGCCAGTGAAGTAAAAAAAATAATTTCCTTTGAACAAAATCATAAGCTATGTAACAGAAACTCATTCTTATTTAATTTAGAAACTTCTAAGTGAGAAGATCCTATTTGTGTGTTCCTCTACTTGGTTGGTTAGGATTTCCTTCTTTTTTTTCAATTCAGGAAGATCCTAAATGGGTCACTAAATACCAGTCTGTTAAACAGCCTTAAGTTTTCTTTGTACTATTGGCTTATCAAAGGTATTCTAGTACATAGCAGGGCAATTATATATAAAGTACTGTTTACTTTCTATTAAGAAAAAGCCGGAAGAAGGAATTTTGGATGTTTTCACAACAAACAAATGTTTAAGGAGGTAGATACTCTGCTTTGAACATTTCGCGATATATACATGTACTGAAATATCACATAGTACTCCATAAATATGTACAAGGATATCTCAAAAGGTTCATGGAAAAACAAAATCTAAGATAAGCTTATTTTGGTGCAAAAAATTTTGAAATCTATAAATAGAATGGTCTTCAAAATGTGCATGGAAAATGTGTATTGTGAAAAACTGTGCATGGATTTCAACAAATTTTTTTGCACCACAATAAAGTTGTTTTTTGACTCCATTTTCCACAGACTTTTTGAAGCATTCTCTTAATTTTTGTGTATTTAAATTTTAAAAAGAGAAGGGAACATAATAGTAGCCAATAAAAAGCAAAACAAGTTATACCCTATCGGCACTTGTATTTCTTTGCAGATTGGCAGGAAATGATGTCTCCATAGCTGTGTCTATTGTTTTTCTGGATAGCTGAAAACCAGGTTTAATGAGTTTTATGAAACTTTTCTTAGGGACATAATTTAGGAGGCATAAATGTGTCAAGGAGCTAGATAGGTTTTGAGAATTCACCACTATTGCAGTGCCCACTTACCTATCAGGTGTGAGTCATGGCTGAAATGTTTTATCAAACTGACTCGGCAGTATCGCCACTAAGAACCTGGAGGCTATTTTCTGAGTGTGAATTTAGAAGAGTGAGCGAGTGCACTGCCTTTAACTTAGTAAGAACATGTAAGAATTTTCCTTCTCAGGAAGGACTGAGCTGGATTCTCTGTATGTACTGGACTTTCTAACGGTGATAATGTTAATTCCTTCCTACAGAGTGAAGCTATTCACATAGGCCTTGAGGCTTCTTTGTTGGTGAAGGCTCCAGGCACAGGGGAATTATTTGCAAACTTTGACCCTCAGATATTAATCTTATTTCGAGAGACAGAGTGCATGTCCCAGATGGGTCTGGAAGTCTCACCTCTAGCAGCTGCCCTCTTCCAGAAGCGGGATACCTACAAAAAGAATTTCAGTGACATGAAGGTGAGGTCCCTTTACTCTTTCCTTTCCTGGCCAACTATAAAATGCATTTAAAACATGGTGGTATGTCCCATTGAAGGAACAGAAAGTCCCCAGGGTGACTGGGGTAGAGTGTGTGAGGGGCCAGTTCAGATGCTTGTGTTGGCTGGGGCTAGACCATTCTGGATCATGTAAGCCAAGGTTAGAATTTGGGTTTAATTTTGAGTGTACTGGGAAATGATTGAAGGATTTTGAGCTGGAGAAAAAGGTGTGATCTCTTTTACAATTAAAATTGTTCTTGCTGTTGGGATGAAATAGGAGTTTTAGGAGGACAAGTGTGTTGGTGGGAAGCCAGTGTGTGGGCGATTGTACTGATGTCAGGTGGAGATAATGGTGACTTGAACAAGAAAGGAAGCAGTGTTGATGGGGGAATTATTTATGGCAGTCAACAGGCCAGTTATGGGAGAACTCAGGATAATTTTTGTGATTTTGGTGTGAGCAGCTTGGTGGATTAAAATAGAGCCACCATGTATTGCTGTGCAGGTTTCATTCTGTGTAATTTGCGTGATAATTTACAGTGGCCCTGATTGCAGGTTCCATTTATGGAGTTAGCAACAACTGGAACTAATTTATTTTTGGGGCAGGAGGCAATCAGTCAATCCCATCTTAAATATGAGGGAGCTTTTTAGAAATCTGAATCCAAATATATATGCCTGGAGTTCAGTGGCACAAAGCTGGGAATATACTTTTCAGAGTTATCAAAATATAGTTGCTGTTTAATGCCATAGACCTAGGTGAGATTCTTAGTGAGACAATAAAGAGAAGAGAATAGGGGGCCATTGGGCCAAACACCAAGTTGCTCTAGTATTGAAACATCAGTTGGAAGAGCACAGATACTCAAATAAAGATTGGCTTTATAGGTGGGAGAAAATCAGGTGTCCAGGAAGTCAAAGGTGAGAAAAGCTGCAGGGAGAATGAGGGGTACCAGTGACAAAGGCTTCTGCTCAGAGTAGGGAAAGACAAGGTCAGAGAGGCAGCCATGGTATTGGCAATATGGAAACTGTTATTCAAATCTATAGTGGCTACCATCTGATGATGATGCCAAGGCCATGTGTATGCACAGTGTTTTACGTTTTCAGCTTTTTCCCATTGGTTATTTCATTTGGTTCTTTCTATCAAGTTAGGCAAATGGAATATGATGCTGTTATTTTGTTTTATAGATGATAAATCTGTGGCCCAGAGAAGTTAAATGACTTAGCCAACGTCTTGTAGTTAATAAGAGCAGAATTAAGACCCCAACTCAGACTTTTGGTCCACTGTTTTCCCACTGCTTTGTGGCATAGTAAAAAGTTAATATTGGCAGGGGACTGACATTCTTCTTCTTTTTTTTTTTAATTTATTTTTTTTATTTAGAATATAAATTTCCAAGGTACAACTTGTGGGTTGCAATGGTTTT
>JADBBT010002108.1:0-13379 GCA_015711505.1 Sylvilagus bachmani | reverse complement strand
CCCTCTCTCCCTCTCTCTCTCTCTCTTCCTCTCTCTCCCTCCCCCCCATCTCCATCCTCTCCAACTCCCCCCTCCCCCCCACGCGGGGAAAGCCACCAGGTTACTTCCCCATTTGGTGGCTGCTTCCTGGTTGGGTGGCTGCCCCGCCCCCTGCACGTGGTGGCCAGGCCCCTCTCTCTGCTGGACTTCCCCCTGCCGTCCCTCGCGCCCAGGACGGTCCCCACCCAGCTCCTGGGAGCACACTCGCTCTGCGGCCGCACCATGGTCCCCAGGCTCCTCCTGGCCCTCGCCCTCTGGGCCGGCCGCTCGTCCTGCCAAGCAGGGGAAGGTACGTGGGGTCCCTGGGGGTCTGGGGGCAGGCGGGGGGCACTCTCGGGGGGCAGGGCCTTGCCCTCCTGCCAGCCTGGGCCGGGTCTGGGGTGCAGGAGGCGATGACGCCTTCTGTATGCTCCCTGGTGGGACGGTCGCTGGCCCTTGGACAGATAGGGAAACTGAGGCACAGAGCAGCAGGGTCCAGCCCCAAGGCGACAGCCCGGGGCTGCCAAGGGTTGCGGACCCCAGCTCGCTCACGTGTGGGTTCCACAGTCCCGGAGGTAGCCGGGGCCTGAGAGTCTCAGAAGCACGCCTGCCCAGCCTCTGTGCCCTCAGCAATGCCGTGTCACCACTGTATACGTGGGAGCGGCGCCGTGTTGCCAGGCGGGCTCGAGGGGACGGACGTGGGCACCTGGGGGCCATGGTTCCCGGACCCCCCCCGCCCCACCCAGGGGACAGACGTGGTCACCTGGGGGCCTTGGTTCCCGGACCCCCTCCGCCCCACCCTGCCCCACCCAGGGGACAGACGTGGGGACCTGGGGGCCTTGAAACCTCAGTTTCACAACCTGGACAATGGGCTCACAGCTCCCGACCCCGGTGGCATGGAGCAGGGGCGAGGGTTGGCACAGGTGCCTTCTGTCGTCGTGTTTGTTCCTTCCACAAGCCTTAATTAGGCACCTGCTGTGTGGCCGGGGACTGAGCGCGCGGTAGGGCCGGGTGGATGGGACTCACTCCGCCCTCTCTGTCTCCCTCTCGGGCTGCTCTGCAGCTGCAGCCCAGCCCAGGGTGCAGTGCCGGGCGCCGAGGTACCCGCTGGCCGTGGACTGCTCCTGGGACCTGCCGCCGGCTCCCGACTCTGCCGGGCCCCCGTCCTTCGTGGCCACGTACAGGTCAGAGAGGCCACGGGGTGGGGGTGGGGGGCGTGCAGGGGACCCTGGGCTCCCAGGAGAGGCCCCGCCCCGTCCTCCCCGCCCTCACACCCGCGAAACTGGGGCTTCAGGGACCCCCGGCCCCAGGTCAGGGCGCCACTCGGACGCCGGCCACTCTCAGGCCCCCAGACACCTGCCACGGCTGGGACAGAGCCAGGAGCCAGGCGCTCCCCCGGCCCCCGCGTGGGCGGCGGGAAGCTGGGATCGGAGCCGGGGCAGCCCGGGCACCGCGCGGCCGGGGGTCGGCCGTGTGGGACAAGCAGGCCATTTGTGAAGGTTCCAGAAAGTTCTCTGGGACGGTGCCGTCGGCACATTCCGAGCGTCTCGGGAACTCAGAAATGGACCCCGGCGTGCGATGTCCGACCCCAGAGTCCCCACACCTGGAAGGGGGAGGCACTGTCGAAGCTTCTGGAACCCAACCCCCACCCGCCCCCAGGCTGTGCCCCCCATTCCGGGCCCCCGGGGCTGGCTCGGGGCTCACGGTGCACCCCCCGCCCAGGCTCGGCTTGGCCACCCGCGGCGAGAGCTGGCCCTGCGTGCAGGCGGCGCCGGAGGCCCCGAGCTGCAGCATAGCCGACCTGCGGCTCTTCTCCCCGCTGCCCTACGTCCTCAACGTCACGACCCTGCACGGCGGCAGCAGCTTCACAGCCTTCGTGGCCGAAAACATCAGTGAGTGCGGGGCGGGGCGGGCGGGGGCTTCCCGCGTGGCTCCCGCGCCCACTCGGCCTGTGCGCCCCGCAGCCGCCGCCAGAGGGCGCGCGTGAGCACCCACCGCCCACACCAGGCCCCGGGGTCCCCACCCACTCAGGGCCCCCACGGCCGCCGGGCCCTGCGGGACCCGCCCTGTCCTCTGCCCCAGGTCCCTGCCTCGCTGTGTCCCCAGGCTCTGTCCTGCCCCCACCCCCGCCCCATGAGGCCTCATCCCCCCAGCAGTGCATCCATCAGCCGTGGAAACCCCCTGCGCGTGGGTGTTCGGCGGTGACGTCACCCAGCTGCCACCCACGGGCAGTGACAGCCCACAGACGCCCGCAGCACAGAGATTTCTCTTTTTAAAAGAGTTATTTATTTATTTATTTGAAAGGCAGAGAAAGAGCGAGCGAGGTCTCCCATCCGCTGGGTCACTCCCTAGATGGCCGCAGTGGGTGGGGCTGGGCCAGGCGGAAGCCAGGAGCCAGGAGCTGCCCCGGTCTCCCACGCGGGTGCCGGGGCCCAGCGCGTGGGCCGTCACCGCTGCCCTCCCAGGCGCGTTACCTGGACGGGCGCTGGCTATGCCGCCGCGCCCGCCCCTCCCTGTGTCCATCATGCGGTGAACGCACAGACCCTGCTGGTCCAAGTACACAGTGGAATATTATGCAGCCAGGAACAGGGATGCGCTCTGACCCGCACACAGACAGACCAGATGGCCAAGCCACGCTGCGGGGGCTCCAGGGACAGGAAGGGGATCCGTGGTCGCCACGGCATGGGGGCCGGCTTTGGGCTGAGGGAATGTTCTGGAAGTAGCGTGGGGCTGCCCCGGGGAGCTGCGGGAGACCCCTGCGCCCCCTGCCGGTTCCTAGTCGTCTGCCGGGGACCCTCCCCCGCCTCTCGGGGCAGCCGGCGAGCGAGCAGGTGAATCAGGGAATGAATGCCCGCAGCTGCCGCCCCTGACTCCGCCCCTCGCCCCCTCCCAGTCAAGCCCGACCCTCCCGAGGCCGTGCGCCTGAGCCCCCTGCCCGGGCAGCGGCTGCGGGTGCAGTGGGCGCCCCCTCGCTCCTGGCCCCTCCCTGACGTCTTCGCGCTCAAGTACTGGGTCCGCTACCGGCGCCCGGGGGCCGCCCGCTTCCGCCAGGTGAGCGGGGTGCGGGGGTGGGGTGCGGGGCGCGGGCGGGTGGCTTGGGACCTGGGACGCGGGGCGGGGGCGGGAGCTCCCCCGCGCGAGGGCGACCTTGGCACCGGGCTCCCCAGGGTCCGCGCAGAGCCGCGCCGCGTCCACCCCACCCCGGGCCCAGCCCGGTGACTGCTCTTGGATCAGGATACCTTTTGGGGTGATGGAAGGTTCTGGAATTAGTGGGGGGGTGCGCGCCACACTGAGCATGTGCACATCGCAGGCCCAGCGCTGGCCCTGAGCCCGCCTCTCCGCCCGCAGGTGGGCCCCACCGAGGCCACGTCGGTCACCCTCAGGGCCCTGCGGCCCCACGCCAGGTACCAGGTGCAGGTGGCCGCACAGGACATCACGGACTCCGGGGAGGCCAGTGACTGGAGCCTGCCTGTCGCCGTCCCCTGACCCCCGGAGGCCCGGCCGTGCTGCTGGGCAGCTTCGGAGGCGCGGCTGGGCCTCGGTGTGCCGATCTGCGGAATGGGGGCGCCCCCCTCCCTGGACGCAGCGCGGGGCTTTGCCAACTGGGAATACTTGAAGAAAAATAAATAAATAACTCGCCGGAGTCAACCCCCCGCCCCCGCCTTAGTCTCTCTTGCTTGGTCCGGTCGGGGAATTTCTAAGACAGGGAGACCCCGGGGTCACGGGCTGCTCTGGCCAGGCCGCCTCCGCCCAGGGTCCCGGGTGCGGTTCCTGGGGCTGCGATCTGGGAAGTGCAGAGTGACAGCTGTCACTCAGAGCCAGGCTGTCACTCAGATCCCGGAGGTCACTCAGAGCCCGGAGGTCACTCAGAGCCCCGGAGGTCACTCACAGCCCGGCGGTCACTCAAAGTCGCGCACGTGTGCCCGGGCCAAAGCGGCGGCTCCACGGGCGGGGGCCGCGGGGTCATTGATTCCGGGGGCAAACGAAGGTGTCCGCTGGCGCCCCCCACCGCGGGCGTGGGCGCAGGGGGTCCCGTTGGGGGTCCAGGGCTGGAGACTCCGGAGACCCCCGGGCCCAGCGCTGCCCGCGCACTGCGGTCTGGACCTGGACCCGGACCCGGGCAGCGAGGCCGCCGGCGACCGCGGCGGGAGGGCGGGGGTGGCGGTCACTTCTGCGGGGTCCCCGAAGCGTCCGCGGCCGGCGGGCGCGCGGTGCCAGCTCCATCCGCTTCCTGCGCCTGCGGCCGGGAGACCCCGGTGGGCGGCTGGGGAGTGAGCCGGCGCGTGGGGTCGGTGTCCGGGGTGCGCCCGCCTGGACTCGCGCGCGGACCCCGGCCCCGCTGCGGGACGCGCCGCCTCTGACGGGCCCCGGAACCTTTATTTCACGTTCCCGATGTTGTCACTCCGGAGGGAAGATAGCAGGACTCGGAGCTTGATAGGCGTGAATGGTAGCCAATGAGAAAGGCCAGCGTCAGAGTGGTGGCCAATAACCGCCTGGAGGAAGTGACGATAACGGAAGTACAGGGACCAGACGGAGAAGCTCCCATTTATACCGAGTTAACCAGGTACTTCGTGCTGGGGAGACCCGCAGGACGGAAAGATGTCGGAGCGAAAAGTTTTAAACGTAAGTACTGGGCGACTGTGCGTTTCTAGCCGGGGCTAGAGCTCCGAGAGAGTCAGGGCTCCTGCGATTTCCTCCTGAAATCTCACTCTCTCAACGGCCTTCCGGAAGGCGGGGCTCCCAGGCTCCGCCCAATCGCCTTCCCTGAGGCGTGGGCTTTCGCGGATCCGCCACTTCCGGGATGGGCTGTTTATCACCTGTTGGGGGCGGGACTAGGAGGACGTACCCAATCATTTAGCGCGGTTGTGTTTCACAGAGCCAATTTTCCAATGGCTGCCCACGGGGGCGGGGCTTCCTCAATATATTGGCCCGCCTGTTTCATGACGTCACAATCAGGGGCGGTACTCTACGAAGCCCAGCCCAGTCGGTTTTTTTTTTTTTTTTTTTTTTGTCCAATCGCGTTCCTTGGTGTAAAGTTTTGGCCTGGGTCCTGAGTTCTGTAGCTGAAGACCCCTCCTGGTTGTCTCAGCCCCTGCCAAGCGGAAAGCCAGGGAAAAGCCCCAGTTCCCACCCCGGCCGCCCTGAGTCCGGATCCTGAGTGGCGGGCCTCAGTTTCCCCTTCTGTGAAATGGGTACACTGTTCCCCGTCTCCTGAAACAGCGCGGAATCCTGGGCGGGAGGGAGTTAGAGGCCCCTCGTGGTGCTGGGTGCCTAGCGGGTGCCCCACGCATCAGAGTGCTGTCTTCCCTGGGCATCAGATGGGGCCTCCCCGCCCCCTCACCCGGCTGCCAGGTTGTGCCCGTGGCCGGCGCCCGCTGCTCCCTGGTACAGCGGCCTCGGGTGCAGTTTTGTCCCAAGTCCCCCACTGGGGGTCTGGGTTCTTGGCTCCCGCGCCGCAGGAGGAGCTCCAGCCCCTGGGGTCTCTGCACGCGCCCTTGGGCCACGTATCCCCCGCATCCCGTGGCGGGGTCTCCCCGCAGCGCCCTGACGCGGCCTCGCCTCTCCCCGCAGAAATACTACCCGCCCGACTTCGACCCGTCCAAGATCCCCAAGCTCAAGC
This sequence comes from Sylvilagus bachmani, assembly GCA_015711505.1. NCBI lineage: Eukaryota > Metazoa > Chordata > Mammalia > Lagomorpha > Leporidae > Sylvilagus > Sylvilagus bachmani. Next base: position 7,741 of record JADBBT010002108.1, on the reverse strand, counting down.
TCCCCAAGGACCGGCAGTACGTGGTGCGGCTCATGGCGCCCTTCAACATGCGGTGAGCCCCGCCGACCTCACCCAGACGCCCGCGTCCCCGCACCTGCCCCGCGCGCCCGCATCCCTGCACCTGCTGGACGTCCCTGCGTCCTGCCCGGCAGAGGCGGCCCCAGCGCCCCGGCAGGCCCCGCAACCCCTGACCTCAGCCGGGGCCTGGAGGGAAGCGGGGTCCCCGGGAGCGGCCCGAGCCCCGCAGACCCGGACCCCCTGACCTGAGCCCTGCACACCCGGACCCCCGACCACGCAGGGACAGGGTGGGGTCTCACAGGGGTGGGGGTCCCGGGAGCGACCTGAGCCCCGACACCCGGACCCCTAACCTCGTGTGGGCGGGGCAGGGGTCCCGCGGGGTCGGGGTCCGGAGCGACCGAACCGCCTCCCGCAGGTGCAAGACGTGCGGCGAGTACATCTACAAGGGGAAGAAGTTCAACGCGCGCAAGGAGACGGTGCAGAACGAGGCGTACCTGGGGCTGCCCATCTTCCGATTCTACATCAAGTGCACGCGCTGCCTGGCCGAGATCACCTTCAAGGTGGGCGGGCCTGGTGTGGGGGCGGGGCCTGGCGTGGGCGGGGCGTGAGGGCGGGTCCGGGATGGGGCCTGGTGTGGGGGCCAGGCCTGGGTGGGGTGAGGCCATCCTGGGTGGGCGGGGCTTGGAGGTGGGCCTGGGTCTGGGCTGGGGTATGGGGGCAGAGCCAGGCTGTGGAGGGGAGATGCCGCGGTGCTGGGCAGGGCTGAGCTTGGGCAAGGGCGGGGCCTGGGCAGGGCTATAGCTGTGTGGGGGCGGGCCTGGGCAGGGCTTGGGCAAAGGCGGGACCTAAGTGGGCAGGGTGTGGGGGCGGATCCCGGATGGGGCTGGAACGTGTGGGCGGAGCCGGCTTGAACGGGGCGGGGATGCTTGGCCGGGGTGGGGGAGGCCGCCCCTGGGCCCTGCTTTGTGGGAAATGTCATTTCTCTTACAAGGCATAGTAAGGTTTGGTGACAGCAGCTGAGTACGTCTCTTGAATTCTCTTTTAAGAACCCCTGAGCCGCTGCCTGGTCCCAGGCGGTTCCAGAACATTCCCTGCCCGCAGGCAGCAGCCCCGTCCCGCCCCGCGCCCCCCTCCCGTGCTGTGGAGCTGGCTGTGCGGGGCGCGGCGCGGCGCGGCGTTCGTGCCCGCGCCCGGCTCCCGCTCCCGGCCGCTGGCGCCCCGCTGCCAATTCGCCGGGCTCTGTCCAGCAGGTCCAGCAGGCGGACGGCGGCCGCTTTGACGTTCCGGGCTTTGAGGCCTGAGTTGCCGAGGGCACGGCGCGGGCGGGGTCCAGCCCACCGCAGAGACCCCCAGTCCCGCACTGGGGCCTGGACTGAACTCCCGGCTCAAGTGCCTGGGCCCCTGCGCCCCCGGGAGACCCCGCCGGGCCCGGCCCCTGCGGTCTGGGAGCGACAGTGTCCGGCAGCTCGCGCTCCCTCCCTCTCTCCGTCTGATAGCGAGGCAGGGGCCGGGTGGTCTGTGCTGTGGGGGCAGCAGAGCCCCCGGCCCGCGCTGACCCGCCCGCCCGCCCGCAGACCGACCCCGAGAACACCGACTACAGCGTGGAGCACGGCGCCTCCCGCAACTTCCAGGCCGAAAAGCTGCTGGAGGAGGAGGAGCGGCGGCTGCAGCGGGAGCGCGAGGACGAGGAGCTCAACAACCCCATGAAGGTGCGGCGCGGGCAACCGGGACCCTGAGACCCCCCGGGACCCCTCACGGGACCCCCTGAGACCTGCACTGGGACCCCGCCCCGGGCCCCCTGACGAGCGCACTGCCCGCCCCTGAGACCCGCCCCCTAGGACCCCGCCCCGCCTCCTTGTCCCGCCCCCGGTCCCCGCCCCCGAGACCCCACAGCTGAGACCCCGCCCCGGGGATCCCCCCAACCCTCACCTGGGACCTGTACACGGACCCTGCGTAGCCTCCGCGTCCTGGCGCTGTGGAGCCCGGGTGGGGGCGGGAGCCGGGCCCGCCTGAGCCGCCCGCCGCCCGCCAGGTGCTGGAGAACCGCACCCGGGACTCGAAGCTGGAGATGCAGGCGCTGGAGAGCCTTCAGGACCTGCAGGAGCTGAGCCAGCGCCAGGCCTGCGTGGACTTCGAGGCCATGCTGCGTCAGCACCGCCTGTGCGGGGAGGAGCTGCGGCAGCGCGAGCTGGAGGAGGACGCGCGCGAAGCGGCGTGAGTGGGCGGGGCGGGGTGTGGGCGGGCGGGGCGGGGTGGGAGGGCGGGGAGGAGGACGCGCACAGGAAGGCGTGAGGGGGCGGGGCGGGGCGGGGCTCTGGTTCCCCAGCCCCGCCCCAGCCCCTCCTCGCAGGGCCCGCGTGGGTGGCAGGGCTGGGGGCGGGGCCGGCGCCGCCCTCACCCCCCCCAGCCGACCTGGGCCGGGGGCTGGGGTTCCCTCAGTGGTTGGGAGCCCCCAGTTCAGGCCTCAGCAGGGACCGGCCCCGGGCTGTGCACCTGCCACCCGCGGGGGAGCTCCCAGCTCCGGCTCCGGCCAACACAGACGCCCCCCCCCAGGGCCCTGCTGGAGGAAGCCCAGAGGCGCCGGCTCCTGGAGGACTCGGACTCGGAGGAGGACACGGCCCCCGCCCCGCCCCGGCGGGCGCCGCGGCCCAGCCCCACGGCCATCCTGGAGGAGGTGAGGGGTTCTTGTGGGGGCAGGGGCAGCCCAGCCGACCCTGAGCTCAGAGCCCAGCCTGCTCCCCCAGGCAGCCACGTGTGTGACCCAGGGGTGTGGCTTGTGCCAATAAAGCTTATTGACAGCGACCCCGGCCAGGGCGGGCTCTGTGGCAGCGGCAGCCTGGAAGCTCACTCCCTTTTTATTTGAGAGGCACAGTGACCCCCCCACCTGCTGGCCCCCGGCCCCCCTCCCCAGCTCCTCCGGGTCGGCCTTGGCGGGGGCGGGGCTCCCCTGGGGCACTGAGCAGGCGCTTGGGATGGGTGGGGGACGTGGTGGGGGCGTGGCAGGGAGAGCCCGCGGGGTCACGGGAGGACCCCGGCCGAGCCCAGGGCGCAGGGTGGTGGGCAGCAGGCGAGGCGGGCGACACCGATGGCCACACGCGTCCGGCACCCGCAGGGCAAGAGGAAGGCGGGCGGTGGCAGCCTCAAGGCGCAGCTGTCGGGCCTGGTGGTGGTGAAGAAGCCGAGGACGGACCCCCAGGGCGGCGCTGCGGCCCCCGGCCCAGGTCAGTGCCCCAGGGGAGCGCGGTGCCGCCCGCGGCCGCCAGGGGGCAGCAGAGCCCCCCGCGGGCGGGCCGAGGGGCCGGAGCTGGGGGCGCTCGGTCCCAGGGGTCGCAGGCGTGGGGTTCCCGGGGTGTGGAGCTGGTGGTCTCCGTGTGCCCTCCCCGAGCCCCGGGGACTGAGGGTCAGGGTCTTAGCCCGGCGGCTCGGGTGCGACCCTCACCCCCACCCACACCTCCACTAGTTCCAGAGCCTGGGCCAGGGCGCCCACCCTCCGGGCCTCAGTTCCCTGTCCTGTAAAAGGGGCGATGGGGCCCAGAGCCTGGGCGGGTGGGCCTCGGCCGCGTGTCAGGCGCAGGGTGGAGGCGCCGGGACTGCGCGCCGCCCCCTGGTGTCCGGGGCCTCAACCCTCGCCTCTGCCCGCAGCCGCACCGGCCCCGCCCGCGTCCTGCACCTCCTCCCTGAGCCTGCTGGGCGCCTACTCGGACAGCGAGGACAGCGGCTGAACCCCACCCGGGACCCCGGCCCGGGCTGCTGTGCGGGACCGCGGGGCCCCTGAGCGGGCAGCGTGGGTGGGCCCGGGAGCGAGCCCGCCATCAGGTTGGCGCCACCCTGCCCCCCACAGAACTTTCCGGAACCCATCACAGGAACCCGCCCAGTGGCCGGGCACAGTCGCTTCCGTGGGTGCCTCGCCGAGGGCCTGGCCGCTGGCCCACGGGGCAGCTTGCTCGGACCAGGGGCTAGCGGGGCCCTGCAGGGGCTGGCACGGGCCGGGGGAGCTGGGCCGCCGCCATCCTCGCCCGCACCCAGCAGCGGCCCCTCGGCCACCAGGGGACCTGAGGGTCGGACTCCAGCTGTGAGAACAGGAAGCGGGGCCTCTCCCGGCGACCCCACCCCTTCTTTCCATTGGGGGGGACCTTGAGAGCAGAGCCCCTCCCACCCTCGGCTTCGGGGCGGGGCGGGCAGTGCTAGCTTCCTTACCGTGGTTCCGGTGCCCGCAGCTCCTCCCACATCCAACTGCCCGGGTTCGAGTCCCAGCTCCCCGTTGTTGCCCCTGGGAGGCAGCCCTGGAGGCCCCCCGCACCCACGGGGAAGACCCGGATGGAGCTCCTGGCCGCAGCCTGGCCCAGCAGCGGGCATCTGGGCAGCGAATCCGCGGGTCGGAGCTCTCTGTCTCTACCTCGCAAAAAAAAAAAAGAAAGAAAATTCATGCATACTATGTAAAAACTTCAGAAACATTTTTTGCATCCAAATAAACTGTGTTTCACTTGCACAGACTCTGAGGTAACTGTTGGGGAGCGTTTTACACCGCTGTGGCAAATGCGGGAAGGCGCCCTCGATTCCTTTATCTGAAGGAGGGTAGAGGAGAGGCCGCAGTCCACCCGCTGGCTCAGTGCCCCAGTGTCTGCAGCGCCCAAAGCCGGGGCCTGGGGGCTCCATCCGGGTCTCCCACCTGGGGGACAGGGCGGGGCACTGGGGCCCCCCAGGCGCACGAGCTGGGCGGGACGTGGAGCAGCCGGGGCTGAACCTGCAGCGGGGCCACAGCGCCCCTAGCCTGGTTCCCTCTGGCCAGCATGGGTGCCGGGGGGGGGGGGTCCTGTGCTCTGCCAGCGGCGTCCCCGGGTGGGGAGTAGGAGCCCCCCCAGGTCTGACAGCTGGGAGGGGGAGCCCCCAGAGGTGCTGGCCGCCACGGTCTGGAGCGAGGTGTGTGCGTGGTCGGCGCCCTCCCCACGCTGGCTCGGCGCCGGTATCTCTCCCCGGAGATCAGAACTCAGTCTGTCCTGGCCCCAGCTCCCTTCTGGGGGCTCCTGGAGCTGAGGAGGGAGCCCGCCCCCCCCCCCCCCCCGCTGGCAGACCTCATCCCGGAGCTCCTCAGTCAGCTCCCCTGGGGCTGCCCAGCTGCTGAGTTCATCTGGGGTGGGGTGGGATGGGGGTGGCCCCCACTTCTCACAAAGGAGAAAAGCCCCTCCCACACGCTTATCCCAGCCCAGACACCTGCCCCTCTGACGGGGGGGGGGGGGGGGGCTGCCTGGTGAGTGAGAGGCGGGACCTGGGCTCCAAGCTTCCGCCCACCCGGGGTCACCACCCTCCCCACACCTCCGCCGTCAGACTAGGGACCCCTAAAACAGATCTGTGTCTCCTCCATCAGACTGGGGGCTCTTGAAGTTTGGAATGTGCCTCCCCCGTCACCCTGAAACCCTGGAAGTTAGAGCTGTGCCCCTGGAAGCAGGCATGGTCGCCTCCATCAGACTGGGCTCTTAGGCCAGGATCAGCCTCCCGTGTTAGGCTGGGGGTCCCTGGAGGTCCGCTCATGTCCCCTTCCTCAGATTGCGAGCTCCAGGGGGCAAGACCACGGCTCTGCCATCAGACTGTCCTTCAACAAGGGGCGTGGGGTCTGCCGAGCAGGTGAGGGGCCACCACCTCCGTCCCCGCCGGCCTGGTGCCTCTGCTGCCCGGGGCTTGGACTGAGCGGGCACAGCCCCAGCCAAGGACCCCCGCCCTGGGGCAGACCCTAAGAGCTGCCCCTGTCTGTCCTGTGCCCTCCCGTGCCCCCTCGCCCACCGGAGGCGCCATCGGTCACGCGCGGACTCAAGGTCGCCGGCGAAGGGGGCGGGGACCTCCACCCGCGCCTGTGGCCGACCCTCCCCCACCGCTCCCCGCGCCGCGCGGCGGGGGCGCCCCGCAAAGTCAAACGGCGTTTGATTCCGCCCGCGGGCACCTGATTGCCATTCCTGCCGCGCGCGCAGCGGCTCCGCCGCGTTCAAATATTTATACCGCCGGCGCGCGCCCACCCCCGCACACGACGGGCACCTGCCCAGCTCCTGGGGGTCCCCGGGCACCGCGGGTCTCGGACGCGGCGGGACCCCTGCTGCCTCCAGGGCCTCGGCTTGGTCAGCCGGTGCCTCAGTCTCCCCACCCAGGAAGTGGGGCCAGCGGCGGGGGGCTGCTTCCACCGGAGACCCCAGGGACAAATGAGTTGTGTTTGGCGATGGTTCCTAGCGGGGCCGGCCTCGCTCTGTGCCTCAGTTTACCGCTCCGTGAAGTGGAGGGGGCGACTCGCTCCCCAAAGCTCTGCCCTGGGCCCCCCCATTCTGCCCTCTCCCTGTCCTGGGGACGGGAATGCCGGCCCCTCACCCCCCCACACACCCTTCTGTAGCATCAGTCTTTAGAGGAAAGATCTGGCTTTCCCTGGCACTGGCCGGCAGCCCCCTGCCCTCTGCCAGGCCCCCCAGACCGTGTCCCTTGCCGGTCCCCAGCGGCTGCAGCCAGGGCGCGCGGGACCCCCTCCTCCCCCAGTAGCCACAAAGGGACAGATGCATAGATACCATCTCCGGCGCCCGGGCCAGCTGCCCGCCCCTCCCCCACGTCGCCGCGAGCCCGCCCCGGGGCGGAGAGCAGGCCAGCGTTAGCCGTGACCCCTGCCTGCGGCCATTGCCACACTGGGCAGTGCGCCGCCGCCAGCGGTCACTCTCGCCCCCTCTGCTGGTCGATCGCACCCCGTCTCCCGGTCAAGTCCAGCCCCCCCCCCCCATTTCCCAGCCCCTCTCCCCCTCCCCTCCCTGCGCCTCCAGCGCTCCGAGCCGGACCAGCCCCGGCGATCCCACCTCCCGCGCTGCGCGCGCGCTCCGACCCGGCTCGGTCCTCCGGGTCGGCGGCCGCGCCCCCCGCCCCCCGCCGCTCGGCGGGCAGCCCCTCCCTCCCGGAGCAGCTGAAGGTCTCTGTCACCTCCGAGGGGGCGAGCGGGGGAGGGGAAGGCGGGAGAGGCCGCCGAGGCGGAGGTGGGGGGCCGCCTGCGCGCCCCCTCCCCAAAGTGCTCCCTCCCGGAGGCGCGCCGGCGGCCGCCAACAGCGGGCCGGGGGATTGGAGGAGGGTTTTTATTTTCCTTTGTGCCGGCGGCCGGGCCGGGGGTCGCGGGCCTGGGGCTCCCCTAGGCGCAGATAGCCGCGCCACAAAGGATGCGCCCCGCCGGGGTCACGGTCCCCGCGGCCCAACTTTGCGCGCCGTGCCCGCGCCCTGGGGGAGCCCGGCGGCGGCGCTGAGACCCCAGGCGTCCCGCGGCGGCGCTGTCCCCTACCCCGGAGCCCAGAGCTTCCCGGAGGCGCTGGGAGACCGCGCCGCCCGCGGAAAGTCCGGAGGACCCCGCGCGGCGCCCGCAACCCCGCGGCCCTTTTGGAGCCAGGCTAAGGTGGGCTTCCTCCCCGCGCTCCTCCTCCTCTTCCTCCCCGCACTCCTCCTCCTCTTCCTCCCCGCGCTCCTCTGCCCCCCCTTCCTCTCCCACTCACACCTTCCCTGCCCCTCAGCCGCACCTGACCCTCTCCCCCCCCTCCACCTCCTCCCTCCCCTCCTCCTCCTCCCCCCTCCTCTTTCTCCTCCCTCCCCTCCTCCCTCCCACCTCCCCCTCCTCCTTCCCCTTCTCCCCCTCCTCCTCCTCTTCCCCTTCCTCCTCCTTCCCCTTCTCCCCCTCCTCCTCCTCTTCCCCTTCCTCCTCCTCTTCCTTCTCCCCCTC
>JADBBT010002107.1:0-13381 GCA_015711505.1 Sylvilagus bachmani | reverse complement strand
AAAAAAAAAAAAAAGAAACACATATCACCAAAAAATATATACACAGACTACAATGAAATGCTGGATAAAATATATTCCATGCTGATGGAAAGCAAAAACAAGCAGTAGTAGCCATCCCAATGTCAGACAAAATAGACTTTAACAAAAACTGTTAAAGGAGACAAATAAGAACATTTTGCAATGATTCAAGGATAAATTGAATAGGAATACGTGACTATAGTAAATGTATTTGCATCCACTGACAGGGCACCTGGCTATTTAAACAAATGTTAATGGATCTAAAGGGAGACACAGATTCCAATGCAATAGTAATGAGGGACTTCAACACTGTACGTTCATCAACAGACTGATCAACTGGACAGAAAATCAACAAAGAAAGAGCAGAACTAATCTATGCTATGGACCAAAGGGACCTAATTCATATCTACAGAACATTTCATAAGCACAGCTGCAAAATATACATTGTTTTCATCAGCGTATGGAATTTCTCTAGGATAAACTATATGCTAGGCCATAAACAAAATCCCAACAAATTCAAAAAAAGGAAAACATACCATGTATTTTTTCTGACCACAGTGGAATGAACTTAAGAAACTCTGGAAAATAGTCAAACACTTGGAGACTGAGCAAAATGCTCCTGAATGAACAGTGGGTCATAAAAAGATCAAAAGGGAAATTAAAAATTCCTAGAAATGAATGAAGATGACAACACAATATATCAAAACTCATGGAGGCCAGCACCGCGGCTCACTAGGCTAATCCTCCACCTTGCAGCACCGGAACACCAGGTTCTAGTCCCGGTTGGAGTGCCGGATTCTGTCCTGGTTGCCCCTCTTCCAGGTCAGCTCTCTGCTGTGGCCAGGGAGTGTAGTGGAGGATGGCCCAAGTCCTTGGTCCCTGCACCCCATGAGAGACCAGGAGCAGCACCTGGCTCCTGCCTTTGGATCAGCGCGGTGTGCCGGCCACAGCGTGCCGGCCACAGAGGCCTTTGGAGGGTGAACCAATGGCAAAGGAAGACCTTTCTCTCTGTCTCTCTCTCTCTCTCTCACTGTCCACTCTGCCTGTCAAAAAAAAAAAAAAAAAACTCATGGAATACAATGAAAGCAGTGTTAAAAGTTTATAGCAACACTGCCTACATCAAGAAATTGGAAGGCCCACCATTGTAGCGTAGTAGGTTAAGACTCTGCCTGCTGCCCTGCTGCATCAGAATCTCGTATGGGCACTGGATCATGCCCCGCCCACTCCTCTTCCCATCCAGCTCTCTAGCAGTGGAAAATGACTCAATTACTTCGGCTCCTGCACCCATGTGGGAGACCCAAAATAAGCTCCTGGTTCCTAGCTTTGGATCAGCCCAGCTCCAGCTGCTGTGGTCATTTAGAGAGTGAACCAGTGGATGGAAGACCTTTATCTCTGTATCTCCCTCTCTTTGTCTATAACTCTTCCTCTCAAATAAATAAATAAATCTTTAAAAAAGAAATCAGAAAGGCATCGAATAAATGATCTAACAATGCATCTCAATGAGGAAAAAGATCATGAACAAAACATACTCAAAATTAGTAGGAGGAAAGAAATAATAAAAATAGAGAAGAAATAATTAAAATTTAAATAAAAAATGGTGCAAAACATCAATGAAATGAACAGTGTTTAATGAAAAAATAAGCAAAATTGATACACCATTGACCCAACTAACCAAAAAAGGGAGCTGCCCCAAATTAATAAAATAAGGATTAAAAAGTAAATGTTACAACAGATACCACAGAATTAAAAACAACCACAAAGAATTATTTTTGAAAAACTGTTATGCAAACAGATTGGAAAATCTAGAAGAAATAAATAGATTTCTGGAAACACACAATTTAAGTCATACAAGATTAAGTCACGAAGACATACAAAATCCAAACAGACCAACAACTAAGGCAGAGATTCAATTGATAATAAAGACCCTCCCCCACAAAAAAGACCCTCGCAACAACAAGTCCAGGACCAGATGGCTTCACTGCTGACTTCTACCAAATTTTCAAAGGACTAATTCCAATTCTTCTCAAACTATTCAAAACAATTGAAAGGGAAGAAATTCTCCCAAACTCCTTCTATAATATCACCATCACCTTAATTTCAAAACCAGAAAGATACAACAAAGAAAGACAACTATAGATCATTACTGATGAACCTAGATGCAAACATTCTCAACCAAAATACTAGCTAATTGAATCCAATAGCACATCGGAAAGATAATTTTCCCAGACAAAGTGGGATTTATCTCTGGTATGCAGGGATGTGTCAACAGATGCAAATTAATAAATGTAATACATTGCATGAACAAATTGAAGAGTAAAAACAATATGATTATCTCAGTAGATGCAGAAAAAAAGCACTTGATAAAACGAATATGCTTTCATGATAAAACTTTGAGCAAATTGAGTATAAAAGGAACATTCCTGAACACAATCAAGGCAATGTATGACAAACCCACAGCCAGAATCATTTTGAATGAGAGAAAGCTGGAAGCATTTCCACTATGATCTGGAACCAGCCAAGAATACCCACTCTCAGTATTACTATTCAATGTATTTCTGGAAAGCTTAGCTAAAAGACATTAGAAAAGAAAACTAAAGAGATACAAATGGTAAAAGAGGAAGTTGAGCTATCCCTTTTTGCAGATGATATGATTTTATACATAGGGGAATCAAAAGATTTCACTAAGAAACTATTGGAACTCAAGAGAGTTGGGTAAAGTGGCAGGATATAAAAATCAACAAATAAAAATCAATACCTTTTGTATGCACAAACAATGCCCTATAAATGAGAAAGAACTTGTAAGATCAGTCTCATTCATAATAGCTACAACAATTTAAATAATTTATGATAAATTTAACTAAGAATTTGAAATGCCTTTATAATGAAAATTATAAGCAATTAATTAAAGTGAATAACCCACAAAAAATGGAAAAATATTCCATGTCCATGGATTGGAAGAAATAGTGTCATCAAAATGTCCATGCTACCCAAAGCAGTTTACAGATTTAGCATGATGTCAATCAAAATACCAAAGAAATTCTTCTCAGATTTGGAAAACATGACCCTGAAATTCACATAGACTCACAAGAGACTCCAAAAAGCAAAAACAATCCTAAAGAATAAAGTAAAGCTTGGGGCATCATGATATCTGATTTCAAAACACACTACAGGGCTGCTATAATCAAAACAGCTTGGAATTGGCGCAAGAATAGACATGTCAACAAATGGAACAGAACATAGACCCTATAAATTAATCAACAAATCTAAAACAAACTAATCTTTGACAAGCAAACTAAAATCGCTCCCTGGAGATAGCACAATCTCTTTAACAAATGGTGTGTGGAAAATTGGACCTCTGCATGCAGAAGTATGAAACAGAAGCCCTAATTTACACCTTATACAGATATCAACTCACAATGTGTCATGTCTAAGACCTGAAACAATCAAATGAGTAGAGAAAAACATAAGAGAAACACTGCAAGACACTGATCCAGGTAAAGACTTGGATATGACCCCAATAGCACATACAATAAAGGTACCGATAGACAAATTAGATTACATCAAGCTAAGAATATTCTGCACAGCAAAGGAAGCACACAACAATGTAAAGAGGCAACCAACAGAGTGGGAGAATGTATTTGCAAATTTTATTTTGGGTAAAGGATTAATATCCAGAATATATAAGGAGCTCAAGAAACTCAACAACAAAACAAGCAAGAAGTCCAGCTCAGAAATTGACGAAGGATATGAACAATTATTTTTCTTTTCTTATTTTAAGATTTATTTTATTTGTTTGGAAGTCAGAGTTACAGATAGAGAGACAGAGAGACAGAGATCTTCCACCCACTGATTTACTCCCTAAGTGGCCACAATGGCCAAAGCTGAGCCAGGCCAAAACCAGGAGCCTGGGGCTTCACCCAGTTTTCCTTGAGGATAACAGGAGCCTAAGCATTTGAGCCATCCTCTTCTGCTTTTTGTAGGCCATTAGCTTGGAGCTGGACGGAAAGCAGAGCAGCTGGGACATGCACTGGTACTCATATGGGATGCTGGCATTACAGGTGGCAGCTTTACCTGCTACGTCACAACACCAGCCCCCAAAAGGCATTTTTCAAAGGATGAAATACAAATGGCCAACAGACACATGAAAAGCTGTTCAGGATCATTAGCCATCAGGGAAATTCAAATAAAAACCACCTTGAGATTTCACCTCATCTCAGTTAAAATGGCTATTATCCAAAAATGAAAAATAGCAAATGCAGGTGAGATGTGGGGAGAAAAGTACCCTAATACACTGTTAGTGGGAATGAGAGCTAGTACAGCCATCATGGAATACAGCCTGTAAATTCCTCATAAATCTGAAAATAGATTTATCATATGACTCAGCCATTCCACTCCTGAGAATTTACCCAAAGGAAATGAATTAAGAATATGGAACACTATTTCTTCCCGCATGTTTATAGCAGCTCAATTCACAATGGTTAAGATATGGAATCAACCCAGATGTCCACCAACTGACGACTAGATAAAGCAATTGTGTTATATATGCATGATGATACCACTCAGCCATAAAAAGGAATGAAACCCTGTCTTTGCTACACAAAATATGCCCTGAAGACCTTTATGATTAGTGAAATAAGCCACTCACCAAAAAACAAATATCATATGTCTTCTCCAATTTGTGATAACACACAGCATACAAAAATGCAATGTACATGAGCAAAATTGACATTTTAAGATTTAATTATTGTTTGTAGTCCTTGTTTAAATTGTTGAGAAACAGTAGTTTTTCTACTTACTATGAGTTATTTAGTGGAGCATCAAGCTTGTGGCTTAAGGTAAATTGAAGATATATCAAAAATTAAAAGAAAAATAAGAAAGGAAGAAGTGAGGCATAGAGGGGAAACTAAAAAAAGAATCACATATAAATTTGAAAAACTCAAAGTTCATGAGAAAATAATAATTTTAACATATTGGGATTGTAGATGATTTTTCCCCTTTTGCCTGCCTATCTTTTCTTCTTTAAACAGGTATCATTTTGGAATACAAAAAAAAAATAATTTAAAGTAAGTGTTCTATAGGCAACGAAAAACAAATGTGACTTATAGTATATTACATATGTACTCAATTTATTTTTGCAAACAGTCATTTCCCCAGGCCCCCAGGCTCTGAGGGCTCTGTGTCCTGTGGGAGCCCCCATGACCAGGGATGCTCCTGGTTCTGAAAGCACATTCCAGGCCAGCACCACCCTACCTGCATCCCCTTGTTACATCCCCTTGTTAAAAGCCTCCTGGGGTCTTTGCAGCAGCAGTTAAGACACTACCTTTGTTGCTAACATCCCATATCAGAGTGCTGAGGTTCGGAGCCAGGGCTGCTGCCATTTCCAGCTTCCTGTTGATGCACACCCTGGAAGCAGCAGGTGATGTTGCTCACAGTTCGGGAGCCTGGGAAGTCCAAGATCAAGGTGCCAGCAGACTTGGAGTCTTGTGAGGGCCTGTCCCTCAAGGTGCTCCTGCTATGGGTTCTCACATTATAGAAGGGGTGAAAAAGTTGCATCACACCTCCTTTATGAGGTCACTAATCCCCTTCATGGGAGAAGAGCCCTCATGTCCTAACCACCTCTCAAAGGCCCTACCTCTCCTTACTGTCACATTAGGGACTAGGTTTCCATGAATAGATTTTGTAGGGACACAAAGAAAACCACAGCAATGATCTGGGGTTGTAGGACCTGACGGATTCTAGTGACTGGCCTCACTTTCTGTAACAGCAGTTGTGTTCTCACAGGGACTCCAGCTACTGTCTCAATGGCGTGAAGGTGGAAGCAAAAGATTGATTGGGATTGCCCCAGCTTTACCTGAGGAAGGTCTCAGAATTACCACACAACCATTGACTTCTCCACATGGGACAGGAGACAGTCACTTAACCACTCTGCCTTCAAGAAATGTTTCAAACAGAATCTGTATTCCAGGCTGCCCTGTACCTAGTAAAAATTAGACTTTCTTAGGGTGAAAATCTAGATGTCGGATTGCACACTGAGCAGTCACTGAGGCAGTACACTCTGCTGGCTACCAGAATGTCCAATATGAAGACTCTTTTCTGTACCAGGAACAGACTCCAAGCATCCCCAGAGGTCTCAAACCAAAGTCCACCTCTGCCCTTTATCTGCCCAAAGTGCAAGGTCTTGGGGTGATATGCATTCCTCTTATGTAGTTCTGATATGATTGTCACAAAGACATGAGCATATTAATTTATATTCTGTGCCCTTGCCTCACACAGAGATAAGAGATCCAAATGCAGACTGGAACAGGACTTTCTTAATAGTGAGGAAATATACACATTCATGCATGCGAGTATGGACGGCCCGTAGAGAAATATCCAACATGAATAGGCCAGGTGGTTGCCAATAAAGGAGAGAGAAAACTAGAGAAGTACCTCTGAGCATGTCCCATGGTGAAGAGGGCTCCCCTCCCATTCCCAACCTCTTTTTATGGGGTAGGGTGTGGTACTTTAATTGGATATACAAACAGGTGGGGTCTTAACATGCACCCTGGTCCAGGATGATATAGGTGCATCTTGGGAAGGTGGGAGTGTAGAGATGAGAGTTTAAGAGATAAGTTTCATCTTGCAAGGCTGTAGGAATTCCAGCTCACTAAGCTTTGAACAGCAGCCTCTTTACAACGTATCAAATTGCAGACTGGACCTTTGTGAACCCAAAGGCAACTGTCACCCCAGTACATCCAAGAGTGGAGTCATCAATGACTACAGCCATTTAAAAACCTCACATGAGACTTGCTGCTTCCATTAATGGCAAGCTGAACTAATTGGATTAAAGTCTGAATTGTTTTCAAACAACTGAAAGTTCAGTGTTTGGCACAGAATTTGAGTCTGCTTCGATGTTTTCATCCCATATCAGAGCTCATGGGTTCGAGTGCCCACTCTACTCCTGATTTCAGCTTCAGGTAGAAAATATGGAATCACCCAGGAGTGACCCAAAGAGACTTTCATAAGAAAACCCTCAAAGGGCTGCCACTCTCAGTGGAAGAGTTAAACTCCAGTAAAGGAGTCGAAGTGCAAGCTCACTGTGAGTTTTAACTGATTTTGTGACCTCGGCCATCACAAGCCTCAGACTTCAATTAGCAAAATCACCTACCAGCAGAATCTCAGGTTGCTTTCTTCACTTCTCTGAAGATTAGTGCTAATGTAAGAACCAATATCTATGCAAAGATAACCATGCACACAAAAGCAGCGACCCTCACGAGTGATCAATCAGCAAAAAAATAGCAGAAAATAAGACAGAGATAGTTTCTGCAATGATCAGACACACTGCACTTTTTAACAAACATAGCCACTTAGTAATCATAGCAGCATGATGAGGAAAGACTGAGGTCAGGAGGGTGAGAAAGTAGTGCTATGATGGGTTTGCATCAGTGACTTGGATCATCACACAGGTTCCTGTGTCCAGCTTTAACGCTGGCCCTTCTGCGCAAACACCTCCTGTGGTTCCTTATAGCCTAGGGGATAAAACCCATGCTTGGGCTCAGGAAGAGCCCATGTCAGTACATGCTCAGTCAGAGAGATCAGTGTCTCCAGCTCAGAGACATCAGTCATGCCCTACACCACCCCTTGGGTCCCCACAGCCATCCAGCACCCCCTGCTGGCTCTCATTCAGGCTCTGGCAGAGGTGACAACATCATTTATTCCTTGGCATTGGAAAAGGTGGGTTAGTGGATCATGTTGGTCCCAGGATTGGCTGTGGTGTGTCACTGCAGGTCCACACTCAGAGGTTCCACCTGCAGCATTCAAATAAATAAAAACAACACCATTTTGATTTTTTTAATAATGAGAATGTTTCCTATGTTGTACCTGCTACAAGAACAGGAAATCAGACCTACAGAAGAGAGTAGAGGGCTCAGTGTCTGGCAGGTAAATGGGCTAATGCTCAACATCTGCTAAAGAAGAGGCCATGCACCTCTGAGAAATGCACAGCTTGGTGGGGGTATTCAGAAAACTGGTTACATGGAAACAGAAGAATCAGGTCTTTGTCTGGCCCCATGCACAGGATGTGGTCTCTACCTAGTCAGGAAAGGCAGAACTACAAAGTCAAAAGAATATGGTGGGGCCGGCGATGTGGCATAGTGTGTAAAGCCACCACCTGCAGTGCCTGCATCCCACTGGGTGACGGTTCTAGTCCCAGCAGCTCCACTTCCAATCCAGTTCTCTGCTATGGCCTGGAAACGCAGTAGAAGATGGCCCAAGGACTGGGCCTCTGCACCCATATGGGAGACCTGGAGGAAGCTCCTGGCTCCTGGCTTTAGATCAGCCCAGCTCTGGCAGTTGTAATCAATTAGGGAATGAACAAGCAGATGAAAGACCAACCTCTCTCTCTCTCTCTCTCTCTCTGCCTCTCCTTCTCGCTCTGTGTAACTCTTTCAAATAAATGAATAAATCTTCTTTTAAAAAAGAAAAGAATATGGCATAAGATATGTTTTTATAATTAGGACTTGAACTCTTTAAATTTTGAAAGCACAAACTTAAAGCAAGGAAAAAGAAAAAGAGAGAGGGGGATTGAAAGTGAAAGGAAGGGGCAAGATGGCGGAGTAGGAAGGGAGCACACCGATAGTCCGGGGAGAGACAGTTTAATAAAAGTGGAGATACTGCAGGTTCAAGGAAGAGTAGGGAAAGAAACAGCAGAGGAAATTCTTCTGGAACTAGTGATTCACAGTGGACCTGCGTGGAGAGCGTGGGAGCCCACAGTTTGGGACACCAGTGGCAGAATCAACACACCAGCACTGGAACGCGAGGTGAACAGAATCTCAATAGCCTGAGACACTAGTGGGCAAGCGGAAAGAAGAGACTAGAAGGAATGAAGTTTGAAACCCCGTGGGGAAATGTTTACCAGGCTAACTAGAAGAGAGAAGAAAAAAAGAAGTGACCAATACGGACACGAGTTTGTCTCTCTCCACTCACCTCTCAAAGGCGAGCAAGACAAAGAGCAGGCGCCATTTTGGAACACGTCATATGCAGGGCGACCTCAGGTCTGCACTGGCCCTCAGCCTAGCAGAAAAACCTAACTCTGGGAGGGGTTAAATAACAGTGGTGCTAATGAACTGAGACTGTGAAAAAAGAGATGGTAGGGGAGAAAAATCACGGAATTCACATGAGTACTCTCCAGAGACACTACAATTTGGTAACCTTGGCAACCCAGTGTGAGACTGCAGGAGAATTTGAGCCCACACTGAGGGCAGCACGGATTCCCTGTGTGGTCCTTGGGAAAGAGCTTCTGACCTCTGGCTCCAGTGGGTATATCATTTGCCAGCTAACCACCTCCAATTCTGTTCAGCTGTGCAGAATTACTTCCCTTTTGAATCCAAAAAAGAAAGAAAGAGAGATTTACCATGCCTAACCTGGGAGTGTCACCTTTGGCACACCCTTAACCCTGAGGAACCAAACAGAGCTCTCAGGCCACACCCATCTCAAGCCTCAAAGGCTCCATCAAAAGCAGACAGTCCACTTAATACAGTCATAGTATAACAAGAAAAAAACACCACAGCGAGGGAAGAAGAATCCAAAGAATATCACCACAATGCCAAACAACAAACACAAAAACTGAGGAAACAAGAACAAGGAAGACATTAAGACACCCACAAATGAACAAGTCACCCCAACCCAAGATTATAAAAATAATGAGATGGAAGAAATGCAAGATACGGATTTCAAAAAATTTATGATAAGAACAATTAGAAGTTTTCAAAAACAAATGCTTGAGGTACGGAATTCCTTACTGGACAGGATAGAAAATCTCGTTCAAGAAAATGAAATATTAAGGAGGAATCAAGATGAAACATGGAAACTAGTAGAATAAGAAAGTGTGATAGTGAAGAGAAATCAAAATGAAATGAAGAACTCAATAGAACAAATGACAAACACATTAGAGAGCCTTAAAAACAGAATGGGTGAAGCAGAAGAGAGAATATCGGACTTAGAGCACAGGAAAGTATACAGTCAAACCAAAGAAAATAAGAGGAAATTAGAAATCTAAAAAAAATATTGTCAGGAGTCTACAGGATACTATTAAAAAACCCAACATTCGGGTTCTAGGAGTTCCTGAAGGCTTGGAGAGGGAGAAAGGATTAGTAGGCCTTTTTAGTAAGATACTAGCAGAAAATTTCCCAGGTTTGGAGAAGGAGAGAGACATCCTAGTACAGGAAGCTCATAGAACCCCTAGTAAACATGACCAAAAGAGATCCTCACCACGACACGTTGTAATAAAACTCACCACACAGTGAAACAGAAAGAAAATATCCTAAAATGTGCAAGAGAAAAACATCAGATTACTCTCAGAGGATCTCCAATTAGACTCACAGCTGACTTATCAGAAACCTCACAGGCGAGGAGGGAATGGCGAGATATAGCCCAGGTACTAAGAGAGAAAAACTGCCAGCCAAGAATATCATATCCTGCAAAGCTCTCATTTGTGAATGAAGGGGAAATAAAGACCTTTCACAGAAAACAGAAATTGAAAGAATTTGTCGCCAATCATCCAGCCCTGCAAAAGATGCTTAAAGATGTGTTACACACAGAAACACATAAACACGGACATCAATATGAAAGAACGTAAATGAAGGAAAACTCACAGCAAAAGAGCACGGGAAGTTCAAAACATATATTAGAAAATATCTTTGGCAAATGGCAGGGCAAAGTTACTACTTATCAATAGTCACATTGAATGTTAATTGCCTGAACAGTCCAGTTAAAAGACACAGATTAGCTGATTTGGTAAAGGAACAAAACCCATCTATTTGCTGCTTACAAGAAACACATCATTCCAGCAAAGATACATACAGACTGAAAGTGAAAGGCTGGAAAAAGATATACCATGCCAACAGAAATAAAAAAGAGTGGGCATAGCCATCTTGATATCAGACAACATAAACTTTAACACAAAAACTCTTAAGAGAGACAAAGAGGGGCACTATATAACGATTAAGGGATCAATTCAACAGGAGCATATAACGATTATCAATGTATATGCACCTAATTACAGGGCACCGGTTTATTTAAAAGACTTGTTAAGGGACTTAAAGGGAGACTTAGACCCCAATACAATAGTACTGGGGGACTTCAATACTCCACTCTCAGAAATACAAAGTTCAACAGGACAGAAGATAAACAAGGAGACAGTAGATTTAAATGACACTATAGCCCAAATGGATCTAACAAATATCTACAGAACTTTTCATCCTACACATAAAGCATTTACATTCTTTTCAGCAGTACGTGGAACCTTCTCTAGGACTGACCACATACTAGGCCATAAAGCAAGTCTCAGCAAATTCAAAAGAACTAGAATCATATGATGCAGCTTCTCAGACCGTAGTGGAATGAAAGTGGAAATTAGCAACTCAGGAATCCCTAGAGCATATGTAAACACATGGAGATTGAACAACATGCTCCTAATAAACAATGGGTCAGAGAAGAAATCAAAAGAGAAATCAAAAATTTCCTGGAAGTAACTGAGGACAACAGCACAACATACCAAAACTTATGGGATAGAGCAGAAGCAGTGTTAAGAGGAAAGTTTATAGCAATAGGTGCCTACAAAGAAATTGGAAAGGCACCAAATAGATGAGCTTTCAATTCATCTCAAGGATCTAGAAAATCTGCAGCAAACCAGACCCAAATCTAATAGGAGAAGAGAAATAATTAAAATCAGAGAAGAAATCAACATGGTTGAATCAAAAAAAATTACAAAAAATCAGCCAAACGAGGAGCGCATAGAAGAGTTTGGAAAAGTAGCAGGATATAAAAACAATGCACACAAATCAACAGCCTTTGTATACACAGGCAATGCCATGGCGGAGAAAGAACTGCTAAGATCAATCCCATTCATAACAGCCACAAAAACAGTCAAATACCTTGGAATAAACTTAACCAAGGATGTTAAAGAATTCTATGATGAGAATTACAAAACCTTAAAGAAAGAAATAGAAAGGGATACCAAAAAATGGAAAAATCTTCCATGATCATGGATTGGAAGATTCAATATCATCAAAATGTCCATTCTCCCAAAAGCAATTTACAGATTCAATGCAATACCAATCAAGATACCGAAGACCTTCTTCTCAGATCCAGAAAAAATGATGCTGAAATTCATATGGAGACACAGGAGACCTCGAATGGCTAAAGCAATCTTGTACAACAAAAACAAAGCCGGAGGCATCACAATACCAGATTTCAGGACATACTACAGGGCAGTAGTTATCAAAACAACATGGTACTGGTACAGAAACAGATGGATAGACCAGTGGAACAGAATAGAAACACCAGAAATCAATCCAAACATGTACAGCCAACTTATATTTGATCAAGGATCCAAAACCAATCCCTGGAGTAAGGACAGTCTGTTTAATAAATGGTGCTGGGAAAACTGGATTTCGATGTGCAGAAGCATGAAGCAAGACCCCTACCTTTCACCTTACACAAAAATTCATTCAACATGGATTAAAGACTTAAATCTATGACCCAACACCATCAAATTATTAGAGTACATTGGAGAAACCCTGAAAAATATAGGTACTGGCAAATATTTCTTGGAAAAGACCCCAGAAGCACAGGTAGTCAAAGCAAAAATTAACATAGGGATTGCATCAAATTGAGAAGTTTCTGTACTTCAAAAGAAACAGTCAGGAAAGTGAAGAGGCAACCAACAGAATGGGAAAAAAATATTTGCAAACTACACAACAGATAAAGGGTTGAAAACCAGAATCTACAAAGAAATCAAGAAACTCCATAATATCAAAACAAACAACCCACTTAAGAGATGGGCCAAGGACCTCAATAGACATTTTTCAAAAGAGGAAATCCAAATGGCCAACAGACACATGAAAAAATGTTCAGGATCACTAGCAATCAGGAAAATGGAAATCAAAACCACAGTGAGGTTTCACCTCAACCCAGTGAGAATGGCTCACATACAGAAATCTACCAACAATAGATGCTGGCGAGAATGTGGGGAAAAAGGGACACTAACCCACTGTTGGTGGAAATGCAAACTGGAAAAGCCACTATGGAAGTGAGTCTGGAGATTCCTCAGAAACCTGAGTATAACCTTACCATACAACCCAGCCATACCACTACTTGGAATTTACCCAAAGGAAATTAAACTGGCAAACACAAAAGCCATCTGCACCTTAATGTTTATTGGAGCTCAATTCACATTAGCTAAGACCTGGAACCAACCCAAATGCCCATCAACAGTAGACTGGATACAGAAATTATGGGACATGTACTCTATAGAATAATATACAGCAGTGAAAAACAATGAAATTCGGTCATTTTCAACAAGATGGAGGAATCTGGAAAACAT
>JADBBT010002105.1:0-13382 GCA_015711505.1 Sylvilagus bachmani | reverse complement strand
TTAGTTGCGAATGACCTGCAGCTTTCCAGTACGTTCAGACACCTCCCTCAGCAGCCGAGAGCCTGCATCTGGACGCTACGTTAATGCTCTTCAGAAACTGCTGTCAAAGCGGAAGCACCGCCACTTACCAGAACATCATTGCAGATGTCCTGCAGCTCTGCCTCTATCTTCTCACGGTACTCTTTGCCCATCTGCTGCTTCTTCTCATTCCTCTCTGTTTTCTGCTCAATGCTGGAGATGACACGCCAGGAAGAACGGCGGGCGCCTACCACGTTCTTGTAGGCCACAGAGAGCAGGTTTCTCTCTTCATTGGAAAGCTCGTGCCCTTGTTCTGTGACGGCCTTCATGGCTGCAGCCATATCATCATAGCGCTCGGCCTGCTCAGCCAGTTTGGCTTTCTGTACCAGCTCACTTTTGTCCATGGTCATTCTCCCTAGAATGAGGAAAAAAAAAAAGAGAAAGCAAGTGTCAGGCTTTGGAAGAGACCAGGAAATGAACGTGTGAATCTTCTTCCAACCCACACCTAACTGTGAAACTCCCAGTGCCAAATACCACCACCAATACTGATCCCTATGGCTTTTTCCTTACTTGAGTCACGTACTCTTCCCCAAGCCCTACAGGGTAGATATGTTCACAGCAACTCTCTTCCCCTTTTCACAGGTGAAGAAACAGAGAGAAGGTGAGGGTTATGTCCCAAGAAACATGCTAAGCAGAAGACGGTAGAGAGGTAACTCAAACTCAAGTCTATTAGGTTTAAGATCCACTACTGGCCGGCGCCGCGGCACGGTAGGCTAAATCCTCCGTCTGCAGCACCGGCACCCCGGGATCTAGTGCCAGTCGGAGCGCCAGATTCTGTCCCGGTTGCCCCTCTTCCAGTCCAGCTCTCTGCTGTGGCCCGGGAGTGCAGTGGAGGATGACCAAGTCCTTGGGCCCTGCACCAGGAGAAGCCAGGGAGACCAGGAGAAGCACCAGGCTCCTAGTTCGGGTCGGCGCGGTGCGCCGGCCGCAGCAGCCATTGAGGGGTGAACCAATGGAAAAGGAAGACCTTTCTCTCTCTCACTGTCCACTCAGGAAAAAAAAAAGATCCACTATTATAATCTGCCTTTCCAACGTAGACACTGCTTAGTAACTATTTCTTTAAAGGCTTATGCTAAATGGATGTCCTTTACTCTTTTTCAGTATTTTTTTTCATTTCCTTATTATTTTTTTCTTTTTCTTTATTTAAAAATATTTTCTTCTTTTCACAAACCCTTGTGTCGAGGGCTGACTTTCAATAGATCGCAGCGAGGGAGCTGCTCTGCTACGTACGAAACCCCGACCCAGAAGCAGGTCGTCTACGAATGGTTTAGCGCCAGGTTCCCCACGAACGTGCGGTGCGTGACGGGCGAGAGGGCGGCCCCCTTTCCGGTCGCGCCCAGTTTCCCGGGAGGAAGGGCTCTCTGCACTAGACCCTGGTCCTGACAGCGCGGGACCAGCTATCCGAGGCCAACCGAGGCGCCTTCGGCACTGCCGTATCGTTCCGCCTGGGCGGGATTCTGACTTAGAGGCGTTCTTAGTATTTTTTTAATTAAAGATTATCTACTTATTTATTTGAAAGGCAGAATTACAGGGAAAGACACACAGAGAGATTTCCATCTGCTGGTTCACTCCCCAAAATGACTACAGCTGCCAGAGCTGAGCCAGGCAGAAGCCAGGAGTCTGGAGCTTCTTCTGGGTCTCTCACTTGGGCCATCCTCTGCTGCATTAGCAGGGAGCTGGATCAGAAGTGAAGCTGCCTGGTCTCAAGCCAGTGCCTATATAGTATGCTGGCATCCCAGGCGGAGCTTTACCCTCTATGCCACAACATTGGCCCTAGGCTGTGATCTCAGTCCAACACTGCAAGTCTTCTCTTCATTGTCCTTTTGACCAACTCTCTTTCCCATAGTATAGGGGAAAATAATTTTGAAGCAAAAGACAGGATTTGAAGCAAAAGACAGGATTTCAAATGACCTATTTGGCACTGTCCATCAAGCAGCAGGTACCTGAAAAATGGAAACCATTATTATCATCTCCTCTGCTGTCTGCTAACTTTGTTGTAAGGACACAATGCAGAGGAAGAATATAAACTAAGTCAGGCAGAGTTGGCTCTATCCAGTACTAGTGCTACTACTTACAAGTGGTAAGACCTTGGCATATCGTTTAACTGGAGAGCTTTCATGTCTTTACTGGAAAGTAAGAACACCACTCCTTCTCAGAGGGGCTGCTATGAGGAACAAATGACTAATTCATATGAAAGCATTTTGAAAGCATTATATACAAATATCAGGCACTGGTTTGTATGTGGTACAAATTGCGAGAGGTATATACTACAACCAGCAATAGAACTTCTTCAAACAACAACTGAATTCACCTGGACTACAACAAGGTATTTACAACTTTTTCTGAAAGACACAAATTCCAATGTCTATCATTTTATCAAATCCTTTATGTGTTCAAATCAGTGAGTACCTCTTACACGACTGTGCTGGACATGCAGAGTGAACTCCAAACTTTCGCTAGGTTAAGCCACTGAGATCCTGGGGCTGTTTGTTACAACAAAACCTAGTCTACTGATATATCAGAAATACTGTTTATCACTTTTTTTTTTTTAAAGATTTCTTTCTTTGAGAGGTACAGTTACAGAGAGAGAGAGAGAGAGACAGAGAAAAAGGTCTTTCATCAGCTGGTTCACTCTCCAAATGGCCACAACTGCTGGCACTGGGCAGATCTGAAGCCAGGAGCCAGGAGCTTCCTCTGAGTCTCCCATGTGGGTGCAGGGACCCAAGCACTTGGGCCACTTTCCACTGCTTTCCCAGGTACATTAGCAGGGAGCTGGATCAGAAGAGGAGCAGCTGGGACACAAAGCCATATTATCTTGAAGTTATATATTCTCTCAGTATGTCCACCCTTCTTGACTGTAAAGTCTTTTGAGATCAAGACAGTATTTCCATCATTAAATAACCCTACTTCAGTGTATGTAAAATGCCAAACACAGCAGAAAAGTCAACTTTCAATGACTAAACTTCAACTAGGCTCCCAAACTAAGTATCCACTCCACTAGTCCTCTCATTAACAGTTAACTGATATTCCAACACATACTGACTTCTTGGGGCCCTCCCTCAAATGTCCACATCCTAATCCCAAAAACAAAACATGGCCTTTCTGGTTTGAGAGCAATTAATGTCAAGCTTCCTTGGGATCACTGTAAGAAGTTTTGGAGACTGAGAACCATCAATACTCTGGGTAAGATGGAACCCATTCTTTAAAAACGTGTTGATTTATCTGTTCCAAAAATTTTTAATTACACACACACAACTTACAGTGAACAAAATCCACAGCTAAAGGTCCTGATGCCTACTGCTTATGTAAGTTCTGATTTATGTAACATGGATTTTGAAGCAACTAAACCAATTTCAACAGGAAATGGGTTACACAACACCCAGCAGTCTAGAGAAGGCAGCAGACAAGGGAGAAATCAAATTGTTCCCATTTCTACATCTATAATAAATCTCCTACCCATAATCTTTCCCTACTTCCACTGCTTTCAGCCTCTTGTTATCTCTAGCCACCTACAGGTCTTTGCCATCAGATTAATCTACTAAGTCACTTTCTGCTTAAAATTTTGAAAATTTCCCGCTGCCAGATAGTAGGGTAAGATTTTCTCCTATCATGAAAGTTTGCCAACTATCAGACTTTTCCCACAATGCGTATGTGCTTTTCTGTCTATGTTCATTAAACTTCTCCTCTCTCTAGAATGGTCTTTCCCATTTACCTTGCACACAGAATCCTCAGAGCATTGCTCATGTACCATTCCCTCCATTTTTCCTAAGCCACTGAGGCTGAGCCATGTAACGTGACAAGTTACCAGCCTCATGTGGCCATCCACTTGAAATCTGACTAGACTGAAACCATATTTTGGGGGCCGGTGCTGTGGTGTAGTGGGTAAAGCTGCTGCCTGCAGTGCTGGCATCCCATATGGGCACCAGTCTGGGACCTGGCTGCTCCACTTCTGATCCAGCTCTCTGGTATGGCCTGGGAAAGCAGCAGAAAATGGCCAAAGTCCTTGGGCCCCTGCACCTGCATGGGAGACCCCAAAGAAGCTCCTGGCTTCAGATAAGCACAGCTCCGGCAGTTGTGACCACCTGGGGAGTGAAGACCTCTGTCTGCTTCTGCCTGACTTTCAAATAAACAAATAAATAATTTAAAAAATGTAGCTACCAGAAGAATTTTAATTATATGTGGTTTGCATTTGCATTTTATTTCTACCGGACAGTGCTGCTCTAAGATTAAAATATTCTCACCAGGCATTTTGTCTATACCTTTACATCTCATTTCTTCAGTACTAAAATTATCTATCTATATATAGATCAAGTCACTTTCTCCACCATAAGCCCCTTTGGGAGCTTATGAAATACTGGGACACACCTCCCACAACATCCTGCTTGTAACTGGTATAAACAAGTTATCTGCTGAATGAATAACAGATCCTGACATGAAATAATAAAACCACAAACGGAGCTTTTTCCTCAGGTGACTGGAAGTGCCTATTCCTTGCAAGCCCCCATCACATCTGAACCGCACTGCTCCTACTTCTGCACGGTACTTCAAAACTACTTCATCTGTCGTGCCTTCACCCTTATTGGTAATTTCAACATTCTTCTGGCTGCCCTACCAAATCTAAACTCTACCTGGCTTTCAGAGTTCTTCTATAACTTAGCTCCTCCTTACCTTACAGGCTTTTTAAAAAAATTTTATTTATTTTCATTTTATTTCAAAGGCAGAGTGACAAGCAGTGAAAGATCTTGCATCCACAGGTTTACTCCCCAAGTGTCTTTAACAACCAGAGCTGGGCCAGGCCAAAGCCAGAAGCCCAGAACTCCGTCCAGGTCTCCCACATGGGTGGCAGGGACTCAAGTACCCAAGCCATGACCTGCTGCCTCCCGGCATGCACAGAGCATGAAGCTGGAGTTGAGGCAGGACTCAAATCCAGCACTGGGTGCCCCCCCACCCCCGACAACATACACAACCATCAGGCTTTCTAATCTCCTATTTTGCAACAGGTGACTTTCTCTCAAATTGGATAGCACATGTTTTATAAATGCCATACTCAAACCTGCCTGAAACTATTTCATCTATATATACTTTACTTCCTTCTCTTATATACTTTACTTCCTCCCTACACAAATCCTGTCTGTCCATTTAGGCCTAGAAAGCCTTTTCTGGCTGTTCCAGACAACACTGATCTACCTTGCCTATGACTCCAAATATACCTGTAGTCCATCACAATGTCCATGGCTTTGTTATGCCATTGTATGGTACAGATGATAAGAATATCAGTTACAGTTTCACATATGTGTGTCCTAAAATGAAAACTGTACATCTATTTCACGTTTAATGCTTCAAACCATGACAAACACAAGAATCACGCTCAAATAACTATAAGCTTTTCAATAATTTCTGGGACAGCACAAAGAATACAGGCTACCTATCCAGAGTGTAGCAGCAAGGCAACAGAGCACAATGTGCCAGTGTGTACCTATGAGAGCTTATTAAATGCCATCTTCCAATTAGGCTCTACCCGGGAACAGTTGCTGTGACTAGGAGGGGCAAGAAATTAAAGAATAGTGGAAAATGTGGGAAATTAAAGAGATGTGGAAAATCTTCTTTAAAAATGCATTATTCAAAGCCAAATTTGAGGCACTATTATTCTTCTCAAATAACATTACCACATTAGCCCACAAAATATGAGCTTGGTTTTTTAAAATATTCAATCTAGTGAAAAGAGCAAAAAATGTGCATTAAACTTATAGAAAGTATGTTACAATGCTAATATCCCTAGATAAGATTCCACCCCTCAATGAACTCAAAATGGATACACGTTAATTGTAACTGACTTTTGTTAGCTAGTTCCTAACTGAATTTTCTAGAAACTTTAAGTAGTGATGGTTTAACATCACAGCACACCTTTCTTCTCAGACTTTGTGTAATCCAGGGCCTACCAAGAAAAACACTGGAAAGAGAGCCTACATTTGCTTCTGAAAAGGCTACAGTCTGATCATCAGGTCTGGCTCCCAGAAACGGAGCAGGCAGAGGCCAGCATTGTGGTACAGTGGGTTAAGCCATAATACAATGCCTGCAACACATGCTGAGCACTTGTTCTAGTTCTGGCTGCTTCACTTTCCATTCAGCTCCCTGTTAATGTGCCTGGGAGGGCAGCAGATTGTCCAAGTGTCTGGGCACCTGCTACCCATTCAGGAGACCTGGACAGAGTTATAGACTCCTGGTTTCAGCTTGACCCAGCCCTAGCTGTTGCAGTCATTTAGGAAGTGAAATCAGCATAAGGATGATTTAACTCTGTCTTTCAAATAAGCAAACAAAATCAAAGAAAGATGGAATGAAGGCAGGCAGGCAGGAAAACTCACTGAAAGCCACAGGGGGTCTAACTCTGCGGTAGGCTAAGAATATCCTGTGATGAGCCCATTTCAGGAAAAGACAGCCAGGCTCAAGAACAGTTCTTCAGCACACCCATATGGTGATGACAGGTGTCAATCTGTTCTAAGTCACTGGATGTAGCACTTCGGAGAGCAGGAAGCATTTACTGCCAACAGCTTAGTGAAAAACTGGAAACAACTTCAATATCCAACAATGGGGAAATGGTTAGAAGAGAGATATATGGTACAAGATTGCATGGCCCTCAAAAGAAGGGATTTAGTGCCATGAAAGAATTTACTTAAGAGCTATGGGGAATGGAGGAAAGAAGCTACACAATAGTATTTCGTTGTGATAAATTACCCCCTGGAGAACATAGAAATATGAACAGAAAAGTTAACACCAAAGTTCACAGTGGTGCTCTCTAGTTACAATCCTCATTTTGAATGTTCTTCAAGCATGAATTACCATTTTCTGGTATTTTCCCCATGTCTTCCCATTCATGCACAAATGAGGCACAGGGCCTGGGCTAAAGTATACACATGCAGGCCTCCTCTTTCTATAGTTATTGTGAGAACACAGCCTCTGGTAAGTACCAAGCAGCCAAAATATTTTGTATTTTTGGGGCCGGTGCCGTGGCGCCGACATCCCATATGGGCGCCGATTCTAGTCCCGGTTGCTCCTCTTCCAATCCAACTCCCTGCTATGGCCTGGGATAGCAGTAGAGGATGGTCCAAGTGCTTGGACCCCGGCACCTGCATGGGAGACCAGGAAGAAAGCACCTGGCTCCTGATCGGCACAGCTCTGGCCATTGTGGCCATTGGGGGAGTGAACTAACGGAAGGAAGATCTTTCTGTCTCACTAACTCTACCTGTAAAATAAACAAAAATAAAACTTTTTAAAAATTTGTATTTTTAATATGAAAAATGGTTTGTTTTGGCCGACACCCCGGGTTCTAGATCCGGTCGGGGTGCCGGATTCTGTCCCAGTTGCTCCTCTTCCAGGCCAGCCCTCTGCTGTGGCCTGGGAGTGCAGTGGAGGATGGCCCAAGTGCTTGGGTCCTGCACCCCATGGGAGACCAGGAGAAGCACCTGGCTCCTGGCTTCAGATCGGCGCAGTGTGCCGGCCATTGGGAGGTGAATCAACGGAAGGAAGAACTTTCGCTGTCTCTTTCTGTAACTCTCTCTCTCTCACTAACTCTGCCTGGCAAATTTTTTTTTTTTAAATTAAAGAAAGTGGCTTGTTTCTTTTCTAATAAAATCATTTTTTTTTAATCAGAAAGACAGGGAGAAGAGGAAGAGTGTGAATATGACATGCATCTTCCATTCCCAGGTCCACTACGCAAATACATGTAACAGGGTGGGGCCAGGCCAAAGCCAGGAGCTTTTAACCCAGTCTTTAACTACCTGAACCATCACCTGTTGCCTCCCAGGTGTGCATTAGCAGGAAGCTGGATCAGAAGCGCAGGAGCCAGGAACAGAACCTACGCATTCCAACACGATGCAGTTGTACCAAGCACCATCTTATAAGCTGTGTCAAATATCCACTCATTTTTTTTTTCCTGAGAAAACCCATTGGTGCAGATAAACAGAAAGCTATGAAAAGTAATTCTAAAGGTGTTCACAAAATAAGCCTTCTTTCAGAAAAATGAAACCTTAAATCGGATGATAAAGCTAAAATCACTATCTATGAACCAACCTAGGCCTTCCAACTCACTTCTCTGCCTAAGGGACATTTTCTAGTCAGGGTCAAAATACTGAAAAGTCATTTTCCAGTGGCCAAAGCAAATAGCCAAGGATAAAGACAAGAAAATGACTATCTAGTGCTAATCTCTGTCTATAAAAGGCCACGGCAAAGGAAGCAAAGTCGAAAGTGACAGCCGCAGCCTTTAGCTGTGCTTTCAGATGCTTCATTGTCAAGGAAAAGAACACAATTCTGAAGTAATAAGTTTTAGCTGAGTCTAATAATTTGTTAGAAAGTTAAAATAAGGGTATCACTGTCCACCACATGTCAGGAAAAACTCAAGTTCCATATAAAACATACAGTGGCATGTGAGGGAAGCCCCACATAGAACAAATCTGGATTTCTTTACGGGAAATTAAGTGATTTTTTTACTGTTTCATATTTCAATTTTCTGTATCTGTTTCCTCTCTTTCTCTCTCTGCCTTTCTAGTCAATAAATAAATGTTTTTTAAAAAAAAAAAAGTCACGGGACCAGTTCGAGTCCCGGCTGCTCCTGTTCCGATCCAGCTCTCTGCTATGGCCTGGGAAAGCAGTGGAAGATGGCTCAAGTCCTTGGGCTCCTGCACCCGCGTGAGAGACCCAGAAGAAGCTCCTGGCTTCGGATCAGCTCAGCTCCGGCCATTGCAGCCATCTGCGGAGTGAACCAGTGGATGGAGGACCTCTCTGTCTCTACCTCTCTAACTCTTTCAAATAAATAAAAATAAATCTTAAAAACCAAAAAAGTTACTTCTCAAAACTAATGTGTGCTCAAACAGCTGTAAAATGAAAAAAACTGCTAGCGTATGCTCTTCGCAGGCATGGATTCATGGATTACAATGCTGCTTCTTGGCAAAGCAACCTGCTAGAATTAGAGGGAAGAGATTTAATTTAAAAGTAGCAAGGTCCTGACTCATTTTATGGGTGACAGGACAGATATTTGAATAAAGTGCATGTATGCTTTGATGAAACAGAAATCCAAGGTCAAAGCATATAAAGAAATGAGAATTGTCAATCTGGAGCGAGGCTCATATTTCAATGGGATAATTTCTGAATTACACACATATGTATCATTCCATACAGAGCATCCACAGCACCATGAAGGATAAGTGATGGCTCTGGAGTGACTGCTGAAGGAAAAACATGCCAAGCTGCAGGGGGACTGACAAAGTCTGTGGGAGCAGGTGGCCAGTGGGTGTCATCCAGAGAGTTAAGTACTCCTGGCTCTCAAAGAAAATTACTAATTGAAAAACACCCACTCTAAAAATGTCTGTGCCATTCTACACACAATAGAGTCCTGTATTCAATTTAATTCCATTCAAACATGTGCAGGTTTTTTGTCAGAAAATGATACAGTATATCTGAGATCCAGTCACTAGCAGTATGTCCAGTGAACAGTCAATTGTGGAAGAAAATCGCACCTGTTTTAGAAAATCTTTACCATTCTTTTCCATCTTAAGGGGTACATAACTTGCAATTTGTTTCATTCTGATTTTGCTTATGCTGATTAACAAACTTATATGTTTCAGAACTCAACTTCTGGGAGTAACTGAGCATACAGGGGCCTGCGCTACGCCCCTCAGAAGCAGGAAGCAGCTATAGAAGATGTGATGACTCGATGCCCTTCAACAGCACTTAATTAAGGGAATGGTGGCTCTGAGGGGCCAATGTTGTAGGCAGGCATATAGGATAAAATCTATCAGGTTTGTGAGCTAGAAGACCACATCTTCACCACGCCCGTGTTTGACCACACCTGTGTGCCTACCTGCCAACCAGACTAATTAGCCACACCACTTCAGAAGTGGATTAAAGGCCTGCAACACCGTGGGCCCAGCCCTTTCTTTCCTTTTGCCCTAGATCCATTTGCTGCCCCTGCACCTGTGGGGCGTGTAGCCTTCGGACCACCCGCCCCATGCTTTATGGCTAAGATTAAAATTAAAACAATGAAGGCATTAAGTGACATGCCCAAGATCACAGAATGTGAATCAATGGCAGATAAAACAGTAAATTGATCTCTTGGCTTCAAACGATGAGAAAAGACAGTATCTTAACACTGATCCACACAGACAGACCAATTGATTGACCTCATGAATAGGTTTAAATATTTGGGCCCACGAACACAACAAAGTCTATTTGTCTGAACCACACACTGCTTAAAAGTTTTTATTTTTTTAAAAATATTTATTTAATTTTTTGAAAGGCAGAGTTACAGAGAAGCAGAGAGAGAGAGAGAGAGAGAGAGAGAGAGAGAGAGAGAGAGAGGTCTTCCATTGGCTGGTTCACGCCACAATGGCTGGCGCTGGGCAGATCTGAAGCCAAGAGACAGGAGCTTCTTCCAGGTTTCCAACATGGGTGCAAGGGCCCAAGGACTTGGGCCATCTTCTACTGCCTTCCTAGGCCACAGCAGAGAGCTGGATTGCAGTGGAGCAGCCGGGACTCCAACTGGTGCCCAAATGGGGTGGTGCCGGCACTGCAGATGGTGGCTTTACCCGCTATGCCACAGCACCAGCCCTCAGAGTTCTATAAAGGAGTAAATATGCTCATGATGCAAAAACATACAGCTCAGTCTCTGCACTTGTTACGTGCTTAAATAAATGGCAGTCAATATATTCCACTCAAAAAGTTAACAGACAGCCAGAGAAGGGGCACTTACTACTTACCTCGTTTCTTTTAAATCTAGGCTGCCTTTTTTTTTTTTTTTAATTTTTTATTTGAAAGAATAACAGAGTGAGCAAGAGACAGATCCTCCATCTGCTGCAATGGTGAGGGCTGGGCAAGACTCAAGCCAGGGTTTCCCAAATGAGTGGCCAGGGCCCAAGTACTTGGGCCATCTTTTGTCGCTTTCATAGGCCATTAGCAGGGAGCTTGACTGAAAGTGGAGCAGCTGGGGCACAAGATGGCCACAGTGACATCACTGGCAGCAGCTTTCTTCAATGAGTATTCTAAGACAAGTACATTTTAATTTACCTGTGCCAATTTCTGGAATAGCACTTATCATGGTTTACTTGCAAATATCTTCTCCCACACTGGATTGTGAGCTTAAGGTAGGAACCTAGACTTCTATCTTTGGACATTCAACTCAGCACTATGTCTGACACAATACATTTAAGATTATCCAATCAATTGATGCATTTTTCTTAAGGTGAACAAGCTGTTCTTTTCAATGTGGACAAAGCAGGTAGACCACCTCTGATAAATGTACAGTCTATCTGAGACTACCCTGTGAAAAGAATTGCTTCAGTTCTTATCAGGAAACAACACTAAGCTTTTTGACTAATATTTTCCAGCCACTAATCTTTCAACTTATATATTCAAAGTGAATTTAAATAGGCCCTCAGAATACCTCCTGCCCATCTCCTTCATTCAAAAGCACAACTGGTTAAGCAATACAAAACACCAGCTGATTTAGTAAATAACAAATAACTTATGGTCTACCTAAATGTGCAAGGCACTTAAGGATTTACATCAACTCATTTAATCTTCAGTATCTGATGCAGCAGCTAGCACTCTACCCTTTTACAGACAAATAGCAACTTGCTCAGGGTTACACAGCTATAAATAGTAGAACTGGGCTCTAAACCAGTCATAATTTAAAAATTAACACTCCTTTAATGCAGCACTATCTACTAAAAATCAATTACAGGAGCTGGTGCTGTGGCATAACAGGTAAAGCCTCTGCCTGCACTGCCGGCATCCCATATGGGCACTGGTTCAAGTCCCAGCTGCTCCACTTCTGATCCAGCCCTCTGCTATGGCCTGGGAAAGCAGTGGAAGATGGCCTAACTCCTTGGGCCCTTGCACCTGTATGGGAGACCCAGAGGAAGCTCCTGGATTCAGATCGGCATAACTCCAACCATTGTGGTCATTTGTAGAGTCAATCAGCGGATGGAAGACCCTCCACCACCACCCTCTGCTTTTCAAATAATGAATAAATAAATCTTTTTTAAAAAGATTGATTCCCAATGCTTACTTAAGACAGAATCTCCAGCTTTTTGAAGACCAGCACTACAGAGAAGTTTCCTAACTACTTCATGTTAGGCTTCAATCTTTTTATCCTAGTCAAGGCCACTCAGAAATAACTCTTCTTATTGGGTCTCTTAAGGAAAACAAACCAAATAAACAGTATATGAAAACTGTACATAATAAAGCACTGGCCAGAATTCCTAAAAGAGCCAACTGCTCCAAAGTCTGCTGGGAATCACCCATCCTGATGAGACCATCTCTCATTTTCATCTCACCACAACTATCAGAAACACTTAAGATGCCACTACTAGATCTGTTAGTAGGAAAAGCTGTCACATACACCACAAAAATACAAAGTACTCTATTTTTCCTCCCTAAGTATTCCCCTTAGAATTATCGCTTCCGAAGGCAGCTCCAACTGTGTCTCACCATGACACTCAGGTGACTATGAGGACCATATTCACAAAGAGCAAGATGGCTCTAAAGTGTAAATTGTGGGGCCAGTGCTCTGGAGTAGCAAGTTAAGCCACTGCCTGCAAGGCAGGCAAGACAGTTTGAGTCCCAGCTCCTCCACTTCCAATCCAGCTCTTGCTAATGGCATGTGAAAGCAGTGGAAGATCTCCACCCATGTAGATTAATCAGGATGAAGTTCCTGGTTCTGGCCTGGCCACTTAGGGAGTGAACCTGCAGATGGAAGAGCTCTCTGCCTCTCCTTCTCTCTCACTCTGCCTTTCAAATAAACATCTAAAAAAAAAGCTTAAGTTGCTTTTCTTGCCCCCTACTAGGATGAACCATCACCTCCCCTAAAAAATGTAGGAACCAAGGAACTTAAAACTCTCTTTACAAAGAAATTTTTATTTACTCTCTAAGGCATTTTTTTTTTTTTAAGATTTATTTATTGGCCGGTGCCGTGGCTCAACAGGCTAATCCTCCGCCTTGCGGCGCCGGCACACCGGGTTCTAGTCCCGGTCGGGGCGCCGGATTCTGTCCCGGTTGCCCCTCTTCCAGGCCAGCCCTCTGCTGTGGCCCAGGAGTGCAGTGGAGGACGGCCCAAGTGCTTGGGCCCTGCACCCCATGGGAGACCAGGAAAAAGCACCTAGCACCTGGCTCCTGCCATCGGATCAGCGCGGTGCGCTGGCCGCAGCACAGCAAAGGAAGACCTTTCTCTCTCTCTCTCTCACTGTCCACTCTGCCTGTCAAAAAAAAAATAAATAAAATAAAATGAAAAAAAAAATTATTTATTTATTTGAAAG